>PVJD01009725.1:0-59898 GCA_004026545.1 Mormoops blainvillei
AGAAAGGGTAGTTCTAGAAGCATCAGTATTAGAGCTTCCAACGGAGACGCCATTAGAAGGAAGAACATTTAGTGCACGATTCTGGTTTCTATTTACACAATTCTCATTAAATTATAGTCACATTTCTGCAGGCACATTGTGGGTTAACAGTAACACCCATGTGACCAACAATGACACCCAAATTCAAGGAGGAAAATTTTCTATGGAAAATTAGTCACTAATAGTCAAATAACATATGTCTACTCAACATAATACACAAATAGCTTATTAAGATTCTTTTTCCTCCATTACACAACTGACAATTGACTTTCTCACAGCTAAAACTTTAAAATGGCAAAACGGATTCTGAAGACATTTTCTGTAATTAAAAACGTCTGCTTAGATGCTGAGAGAATTCTCAAGGATAATGTTGCTTTTCACTTTTCTCTTCAAAGATTCAAATGAAAGAAAAATGTGTTGAGATTAAGTAATTAGAATTCAGTTTGGTCCATCACCCACTTTCAAAATCTATTTAAATATGCTAGATTTTACTGACAAATTTTAGTCACCACAATATCCAGGAAAATAATAGTGCTTGGTGTTTTCAAATGAATATATGTAATCAAAAAAGTCAATATGTGGGACTTCAGAATGGAATGTCAAGAAATAAACCCACAACTTTATGATCAATTAATATTTGACAAAGGAGGCAAGAACATACCATGGGGTAAAGATAGTCTATTAAATAAATGGTGTTGGGAAAACTGGACAGATACATTCTTAAAAAGGAAATCAGACCATCTTCTTATACTGTACACAAGAATAAACTTAAAATGGATTAAAGACTTAAATATGACTTAAATATTTTTTCTTCCAAAAATTTTGGAAGAAAACACAGGCAGTAAAATCTTGGATTTTTCTTGTAGCAATATTTTTTCTGATGTATCTCCTTAAGCCAAGGGAAACAAAAGAAAAAATTAACAAATGGGACCACATCAAAAAGTTTTGGCACAGCAAAGGAAACCGCCAGCAAAATGAAAAGACAACCGACAGAACGGGAGAATATATTCACTAATGATACAGCTAATAAGGGATTACTATACAAAATTTATATAGGAACTTACACAACTCAACACCAAAAAAACAAACAATCCAATTTAAAAAATGGGCAAAGGACCTGACAGACACTTCTCCAAAGAGGACATACACATGGCTAATAGACATATGAAAAGGTGCTCAACATCACTAATCATCAGAGAAATGCAAATTTTAAAAAACCGCAGTGAGATACCACCTCACACCTGTCAGAATGGCCATCATCAATAAATCAACAAACAACAAATGCTGGCTATGATGTGGAGAAAAGGGAACTCTCATGCACTGTTGGTGGGAATGCTGACTGGTGCGGCCAATGTGGAAAGCGGTATGGGGTTTCCTCAACAAATTAAAAATGGAACTGCCATATGACCCAGTGATACCACTTCTGGGAATATATCTAAAGAAATTTTTAAGAATATATGCATTCCTATGTTCATTGCAACACTATTAACAATAACCAAGATGTGGAAGCAGCCTAAGTGTCCATCAGTAGATAAGTGGATAAAAGAGCTCTGGTACATTTACACAATAGAACACTACTCAGCTGTAAAAAAAGATCTTACCTTTTGCGACAGCACAGATGGATCTGGGGAGTGTTATGCTAAGTGAAATACGCCAAAGAAAGACAAATACCATATGATTTCACATATATATGGAATCTAGTGAACAAAATAACAAACAAAACAGAAACAGACTCATAAAAACAGAGAACAGACTGACTGCTGTCAGAAGGGAGTGGGGTGGGTGAGTGGGATGGAGGGCTGGGTGAAAAAGGTGAAGGGATTAAGCAAAAAACAAAAACCTCAGAGACACAGACAACAGTATGGTGATTACCAGAGGGAAACGGGGGTGACGCAAGTGGAAGTAAAGGGGGGATAAATGGAAATGGCAGGAGGCTTGACCTGGGGTGGAGAACACACAATACAACATACAGATGATGTATTATAGAACTGTACACCCCAATAAATTCAATTAAAAAATAAAACTTTTTAAAAAGAGTCTCACCCACCTGGCTAGAGAAGAAAGACAACTTATGATTGTTCCTTCCCCACCAAGAATTGTAAATTCTAAGCTTTGAAACAGGAGTAGCTAACTTGCCAACGTATAAGTGAGATCTGGCCTTCGACTCAGTTTCCTGAGTCCACAGCACACACATCAGTAAGTGGTCTCATTTATGATCACAACTGCACAAAAAGAATAAACTTCCGATGTTTTTGGTGACGGTATTCCAGGAAGTTGGGAATGTAAATCCTAACAGAGGAGCTTTGTCTTAGATATAAAGATGGCACTTCTCACTATCTAGTAAGTTAATATTGCCACTAATATGAGAAGAATTTCAAGAATGTATTTGCATCCAATCCAAATGCTATTTCCTAGCTAGTTCTAGAAGTAGCTATCTATCCATTTTTAAAGTCTTAAGACATTTTTCAAAGCCTGCTTTGGAAAGGACTTGGGAATTTTTTTCTCTATTATTCCCCTTCCCCATTCTTTTCTTTCTTCCTCTTCATCTTAATACACTGTAATAAAAAGTAAAAACATATTTATCACCTATTTTTTAAAAAGTCAGTATGATTTATAATTGCAAAGAAGTTGTCAAGAAATGTTAAATATCTAAATACTTCTTAAACTGGCTTTACACACAAAAGCTCAAATATCAGTTTTGAAGACCGTGTGATTTTGGCACACTCATAACTCTTCATAATATCTATCTCATCTTTACAATAAGGCCTCTGGTATTCAGGGTGCATTATCATCCTAGACAGAAAAAATAAAAAAAGACATGACCTATTAGCTTCCTTGATGGTGGGTATGGACAGGTAACTACGTCCTGACCAACAGAATGTGACGGGAGGGGATATGAGCACCTTCCAGGGCACACCCCAAACTGGAGGGGACGTACCCCACTTTCCCCTTTCCCCCCACTCTGTCCTACAGTCTGGAACAAGGACGTAAAAATATGCTGTCGTGGCCCATATGGATGAGAACTCACTGTAAACACATAACAATATCAAGTTTAAAATTACAATTTTGATCTTCTAATGAGCTTTTGTTTATTTGTCTAAGTAGTTTAGCTCAACTGTTATAGAGTGCAAAGATGTACTCGGCATCCTCCAGAAACTGAAAACACCAGTGGCCATTCAGTCAACTGAGTCAAAGTTTTAAACAGTCCAATTTTTTAAAAATCTAGAGCAATGAATAAAGACCTCCTATAGTGTCAAACAAACAAACAAAAAAGATCTGGAGTTAATCAAATATGACTTAAGATCTCTGAAGATCAAATTGATTCTCAAACACCAAGAAAAGATTATAGGAAAAAAAGTCTTTCCAAAAAGATGTTAAGAGTGTTGCATGGAAATTTAAATATCAGTGAAGATATGAAAGTCATTCTAGAGGATCACAGAACAGCTAAAACAACATTTGATTAAAAAAAAAAAAGGTTAAAAGACACAAGTCAAAAGCCTTGACCCCTCCAACGCAGGAGGCCGTATAAACCTAACCACATTAGCTTTCCTCTTAGAGGTTCACAATTTTGTTTGGGACATGCGGTCCCAAAACATGCAGACCAGCCTGCTTCACAGTGCTACTGCAGGCATAAAATATGAACAAAACACATAAATCAATCTAAAGAAGGAAGATTCTTTACAAATATAAGGAACCATTATTATTCAAGTAGCTATGTTTACACACTAAGGTATACACTGGTTTTCATGTTTAAAAAGTAAAGGGAGTCACTTTGTTTTTTTTAGAACATGCCACTGTTAATGCATTCATATTTTAAAAATCTAATAAAAATTTCCTCTCACCTGCCTCTGACATTTCAGGGAAGAATAGCTTAATTTACCATATTTTGCTATGTATTATGCACACTTTTTGCCCAAATTTTTTAGGTAAAAATGAGGAATTGCATCATACATGGGTAGTACCTGAAATACCTTGTATCTGGATCTTGTGTTTTGTAATTATTTGTTACATAAAATTTCTTGTACCATAATATGTTCAAAAATGAAGGCTAAAATTCCTTTATAATACAAAAACAAGCATCTAAACATAAATAAATATACAGCTGAATTAAAAATTAAAAGAAAAGAATTTTTCTTGAAAGTTTTGGCCCAAAACGTGGGTGCACATTATACATGGCAAAATATGTTATTTCTCTGAAGATTTTTCCCTCACAACTAAGTAAGTACCAAGCCCAGTATTTACCACTGTTATGTAGAAAGGACATATACCCAACAAAACATTTTTCATCTTACAGGATTAGAATGACACTGACTCCATGACTGAACATAAAACAGCGTGTGAAAGACAGCCAGTGGGCCGTCCATCCAGGGCGGGAGGGGGCTTATATGGTGGGGTTAAGGGTGCTAAGAAACCCTACGATTTTTTTAAATTAAAAATTTTATTAAAAAATTAAGTTTTTTAATTAACTGTTTTAGAATGCCTGAGAAAATAATTCCCAGACAGTGCATTAAATGCCGTCAACTGTGTTGTTCTCTATAGTATGTTGCTATGTGGTTTCTCAATTTTATCAAAATTACATCTGAGAGAATGGAAACCATTTGTCTACATTTAAAATTCCTCATTTCTACAACTCAATATTTTTCCTTGATGCATTCTAAATGCCCTAGTAGAAATTATTTTGAAAAGAAACCATTAAAGGCATGCTAATGACTCTGAATTGTGACAGATGCTGTGGAAACAGGCCTGTTGGCTGAGGCACAGCACCATTAACTACCAATCATAAAGTGCTCTGAACTTGCTCATTTATTACTGCTGCGTTGCTCAAGGGGAGATGGAAACAGCACGAGTTTCTCTTTCTGAGGCAAAAAACCCTAAACCACTCACTTATTCTAATGTCACGAACCCCACTGTTTATCTGCAGGATAATTAGGAAAATCAGAAGTAGTGAAATATTGTTTTAACAATGTGACTGAAATTAAACCATTGAAAAGGCCAAGGAGAAAGTTCCATGTGCTTACAGACTGGTGGGTCTCCAACACCAGATCCAACTGCAAGCAAAACAAGTCCTGTTTCCTAGGAATAAAATCAAGGGGTGCAATTCCTAGCCTCAGAGAGAGATATGGCGGGCAGTGGGGGGATCCAGGGGGGAGAATTTGGAAAGAGGGAATGGAAACACACCATTACTCCAAGATCCTTCTGTCTGCAACCTGTTAAGAATGTTTGTTGATCATCCATTTTAAGGAGAAACACTGATCCTGCCCCTGCAGGAATCAAGAAACACAGCACTGCATTTTTATCAAGTGGATGCACATGCATCAGCTCCCTGGATCCTACCAAGAAAGCTATCCCGACACAACCAGGTTGATTCTGGGAGAGGAAACTGAAGCTCAGATGAAGGTGAGGTGGCTGGCTCGACCTCCCAAGCTGATCTGTTGAAGGGCCCAGAAATCGGGTCTCTAAGGCAGGTGCTCTTTCTCAGACCAAATAAGAATGAAGAGGCATTAAGAGGACCAAGAGCAAGAGGAAAGAAGGGTGGGGATAGTTTCTTTATATCCTAACAAAAGTATGAAGAATATGACTGGTAAATAACATGTTCAGTACAGCTTTTATAATCATACAAGGTCTGTCCAGAAGCTATCCAGCCATGTAATATGAAAAACAGAGACATTTATAGAAGATACAAGAAACATTATATATGGGATAATGACAGGCACCTTCAAAATAGGCACCTTGGACCTCACATCGAGTCGCCATCAGTTGCCCCAGCGTATTTTCCTAAATCTCATCAATGATCTGAAATCTCTTCTCTTTCAAAAGCGATTCCAGTTTTGGGAAAAGCCAGAAGTCACAGAACACCAAATCTGGGCTGTAGGGGGCTGAGTCGCCTGGGTGATTTCATGTTTCTCTAAAAAACTCTGCACGAGTTGTGATGCATGAAAAGGCACACTGTGGTGATGAAGCTGCCAATCACCAGCTGCCCAGAGCTGCGGCCTTCTGAATCATCTGAGTAGTTTCCACGGAGGAATGTTCAAGCTTAGAGCAAAATCTGATGCAGACCGTTGCTCTACTGGCTCAGTCATTTTGAATGCAACGGCCACACAGTACACATGCTCACTCAGCACACCTACTGCCTCCACTGACTAGTAAGTGAAGTCGTCACTGTTCATGTATGTGCATGCCAGTCCACTCTCCTTGGCTGCCAGGTGACATCCATGTCATGCAAACCATTGTCATCATATTAAACATGGCTGGACTTCTTCCAGACAGACCTCATATAAGATGGTGGAAGCTCAAAAATGTATACTTTGCACACTAATGAACAACTTGCTAGGCTCACATCAAAGCCGTTCCGACCACAGACAAGGCTGCCTAGCACCAGTAAGAGGAGGAGGATGTCTTGCTTCTCTCATGCCCTCCATCAGTCGTGCACAATGAGAGTTGATCGTGAGAATCGTGCATTCTAAAAACACACATGCCCACGTCCCATCCTGTAGGTCTGAGTCCACTGGGGCATGCGGACTCTGGTGACCAGGCAGGCTCAGGAACCTGCATCCTGGAATCACAGCTTTTCCATTGGCACCTGCACCCACAGCTGACAGATAAAAAAGAGGCTGGTGCAAAATTCACAGCTTTAAAAGACAACTACAGATTTTACAAGAGCAAGTGAAGGACAGGAAGTGTAGCAAAGAATTAAACAATAAACAATCCTGTCCAGGAAGGTACAATATCAGGCCTAAGGGATTTTGAACTACAGAAAGGAAAGCACTCAAGACAGCCCTAAATGGAAAGATGGGAAGTTCGCTTTCACAGAAAATACAATAAACTCGGGCCATACAGTCTTTGCTGAGCTTAGGTGTCTGACAAAAGTGTTATAATACTTTAGGCTCAAAAGTTTGTACTAACAATTTGCCATTAAAGTCTAAAATCAAATGCTCATTGCTCACAAAATGATTCTAAGTGGCCACCTTTTCAGTGGGAGTTGGGCCGTAGGCACTAAAGAAATAATGATAACAGGGGAGGCGGCAGTAAAATACTGCCCCTTTAGAAAGACCTCTGAAGTGCTGCAAAGAGGTCTCTTATAGCCTTCTATAAAGTAGAAGTCAGTGTACCCATTATTGACTTATTTTAGAGCCATGCGGTAATAAAGTCAACATTATGCAATACCTCCCTTCATTATACCCACAGCTGCCTACCCTGGCCACGGAAAAGGACTATTTAAATGGCAAGGGTTTCATTCAAAGACCAAAGCCCATGAACTAATGTCATCTAGACTCTGCATCAAAAATATCTGTCGGTGACACCTAGTCTATAAAAGAACCTTATAGAGTCCTCTACTCAACTTTTTAACAGCCTTACTAAGTGATTATAACCTTCTGAAGTGCTTTGAATTTAACATATTGCCAGGAGGTTCCAGTTTAATGAAGACTCAGAAGATACCAACCAACCACAGTGTGTAGGAACGGGGTCCTGTCACCTGCCTGTCTCGGAGAAGGCTGCACCTCTCACCCCCAGCTAGGTTCCCATGTCCACTTAAATGGCCGCACATTGTCATGCTCCACCTAACAGAAGAGACCTGGCATTTGGTTGACCATAGGCAATCCATAATGGATCCAAACTGCCATCACTCCAAGAACTGGTCTGCTGGATGACCCAAGAGTCCCCTCACAGTTGACCCTCCCTGACCCCGACTTGGCCTATTCAGACCGATTGTCTTCTGATAGCTCTCCTGGAGGTTCCAGCAGGCCCACTCAACTTCTGAGGCCTCTCGTGGGCAGTATAAATTCCCTTTCAGTGAGCCTCATTTAGCTCCTACTGAGGGTAGTAAATCCCTGTGTAGAGGTAAAGACATAAATGGCATGTTTTTTTCTTGCCTCTCCTACCCTATAATGGAATCTACATTCTAAAATGGGAAATTAACATGAACTTGACCAGACTGTACTTTACTTAAACAGGTCATAACTTAAAACTCTTGTCATAACTAGGGTGACCATATATCCTGGTTTCCCTGGAACGTCCCAGTTTATCTGCATTGCCCTGGTGTAATTAATTAACAGTGCCTCCTTTTACTTTCCCTGTTTCAATGATAAATTAGAGCATCGCCCTAGTCGTAACAGACTTATGAACAAAGGGTTTTAGAAATATGAAAGGGCTGTGATCATTTCTGAATTATGAAATCAGGAAGGTTTTACAAAGGAGATATTTGTGCTCTGCTTTGAAATGAAAAGCCAGATTTAAATAAGGTCTCTGAGAGAGGTGGGTGGGAAAGCAAAGAACATTCCAGGCAGAGGGACCAACACAAGCAGGTAAAAGGGTCAGGGCTTGTTGCCCATCTGCTCCCGAAGCACTTACCAGCCTGACTACCATATTCTGTAAGTGGTAACCTGTATTGTGGCTACTCTAAGGTTCCTGAGAGCAGGGGCTATGCCAGATGTTGTATCCCTCCAGCTCCTGACGGAGCACCTGGCACAAAGGAGTGCACAAAAACCATGGTTTAACAATTAGGTGTTGCTATTCAACTGAATGAATTGAGACGTGTAACATTATGTCACCTATGTCTTATGACATAGCTCTGCCATTTCAGTGTGAAAATCATGGCTGTGACCCCAGCACCTCCTGGTGTCCCGCAGTTCAGAACATACAGGAGATGACCAGAGCTGGTACAAACCCATATCTCTGCAGAGACAGGGTCAGAGGCTATGGTAAGGCAACCATCCAGAGACAAAACAAAATCAGGGACACCCACTATCTCAGCTGTCATAACACTGCCCTTGCAGATGACCGACAAACAGTATGGGCCTTTTCACTAGCACTGAAGAGAGATTATGGCATAAGGCCCCAGCCTCACTGTCTAGGAAGTTGTAACAGTGACCTTTGCCCAGCTACTGAAGTCTAGGCGTGAGGAGGCAGGTAAATGGTAAAAGAGGTCACTGGGAAACTGTAACATATAAAGGAACACAGAGGAGATCCCTTATACAAAGATTAGCGTACATCCACATGGTTCTGTTGAAGTGATCTGTCCCAAATGCCCCCTGGACGTCTGGCTTCTGCAGAAGAGGGGTTGCCCCATTCTCAGTGGGGCTTCTAACTCCAAGCCAGCCCCAGAGTGAAGAGGGAGCCCTGGTCTTCTTGTTCTCTGGTCTGCAATCCTTGCAGTCTGTCTGGAAATCACCACTGAAGAAGATAAAAAGCATGCTAGACAGGGGAGCTACAGATTTAGGTGCTAATCCTCCCTCTATCACTTTATCCCTAAAAGCCCTGGGCCACTTTCTTTATAAATACAAGGAGGAGGTTAGGTAAGGGTGACTTCTATAGTCCCTTCAAGTTCTGGAGCTGTAACAGCAGGTTCTGGGCAAAACTGTGATGTGAGCCGCAGCACTCTGACTGGGTGAGGCTCCCATCATGGGGTGTGCACACAGGGGCTGTTACTGGGAACTGCATCGGGCCACCTGTCAAAAGGCCCTGGGTAAGGAATTTATTACTTTGGTGAAATAAGTATTGCACATTTAGAAGCCTCATTTGTCAACAGCCTCAAGGTTTGGAGAGACGTACAAGTCAACTAACAGGCCAAATTGTCACTTTAAAATAAGAATTACATCTGCCAAGAAGACCAGGCATATGGGACCTCCAGCCAAGACAAGACATGCCCTTCCTGCAGGCCATCTATGTGGAAGTCAGGGAGCTTTTTGATAAGCTTTAGGACCTGACAGGGGCTGGCATTAGCTACAAGAGCCTGCTCTCAGCCTCTCTACAAGAGGTAGGCTCCCACTGGGACCAGACAACCGTACAGCCTGGGCCAGGGCGCGGACACCACCACCTTGGCTCATCCTTTTGAATCTTTTTTTCCATCTATGTGACTCTTTTAAACATAACAGTTAATGATTGGCACTGCCTATTTTTAACTATGTATAATAAATTAATACTTATTCAATTCAGAGAATCAGGAAAACAGAAAAGTATTTTTAAAATGTTAAACAAAAAAAAAAAATTTAACTCCTATACCAAGCTTTCTGTCTGTCCAGGTATACAGTATTAAAGAGCATGCTGATTTTTATTCTATTAAACATCATATTGTAAACATGTCTCATGATATTAATAATCTTTAAATCTTTATTTTAAAGACTGAAGAGGATTGGCACATTCTTCTGTAGACCTGTTAATATATTCCATCAGTGACAGGCAAGTATTACTCTGGAGTCACTGACAGCATGTTTTGAACTTGATCGTATGACAACTATTTAGTTCTCACCTATTTCTAAGTTATTGAAAAGGAGACATCATATTGCAGTCCAGAGGTACTTAGAAAAGGCCTCCCAAATTCAAAGTGCCCTGTCCTGTGAAAACCTTTAGGCCTTAAAAAATCCCAACAGCAACAAAGGGGCAATCTGACAGACTGAGGCCTCATCATGATAGCTAGGAGATAACTCACAGCCTTTTCACCCAGATAACAGATGTGTGTATCAATGGTGATCTTGCCAAATCAAGCTCTCAGCACTCTTCCCCCTTAACTCTATCTTGAAAGAGGAAAACAAGAATGTCTGGCCAAACCGAGACAAGGGTTGAGGCCATGTCAAATCAGTGAAAAGTACATTTTGGGGAAGGCAAAATCACATCACGACTCCACCTACATGCAGGATGAGTTCCGAGTCCCCCAAACTAGGTTACACTCACACATTCCAGAACCTCTTTGAATCTCCTGCCATGCATATACTACATATCTGGAAAAAGATCTCCCAAAACCTTGCATCAAACTCTGGACACCATAGAATAACCCCGTAATACACAGCTGCCTGCTCCTTGCTTGTGTCCTGTCCTCACTGATAAGGGAACAGAAACGCCTTTTGCACAGCTTCTCTAGGATGGCAGGCAGTAACAGAAACACACAGACGGATTTACGACTGACATGGGTCGATTCCTACTTAAAATAATTTACTGATTCACAAACTCAAACAGGCTTTGCTACTTACAAAAGCTAAATCCCACTTCCCTGCCCAAAAATCTTGAGAAAAAGCTAAAGAAACATGAAAACTGGTGTATTATCGAAAAAAAGCAGGCCAAAGCTGAAAATCAAGTAACGACACGTCTCCAGAGGAGAGCCTGAGGCACAGGCAGTCCCGGCGGGGCACTCTCACCTGCAGCGGCCACCTCTGTCGCAGTCGGGACTGACGGGCACTTTTTCACTTCAAGCCCAAGATTCCTGTCAGGGTGAATATATCCTAATCCCCCTCATGCATCTGTACAGTGTCGTTTACAAGGACAAAGCCTGACTATCTCAAGAGTCTGTTTTTGTGGTGTCTCTCTATAGCACCAGCGTACATGTTCCCAAGATTCACAAAAAAATTCAAAGAGAGAAAAGAGGGCGGGGGAAGGAATTTTACAATGTACATGAGAGCACACGGGTAGCCACAGCTATATCTTGGAAGTGGTGATCTATAAGATGAAAGTACATGGCTAAAATATACTGTTTCTAAAGGAGGATGTTATTTAGAACTTGTTCTTTTTGATGCCTTCATTGTTGGAACTCAGCCTGTTTCTTTACAATTCTAGGTTGGCCAAAAAGTCCATATGGTTTTTCCCTAAAATAAAAGACAGATTTTTAATTTTAACCAATAACTTTATTGATCTGGATATTTTTAGTATGTCAGCTATCTCCTGCATGGTAGACTGTTGATTATTCTCAATTAATGCCTCAATTTGATTGCTACCAACTTCAACCGGTCTACCCAACCACAGAGCTTCGTCCAGAGAGAAATCTCCCACACAAAACTTCGCAAACCACTTTTGACACGTTTGATCAGTGACAGCACTTTCTCCGTACACTGCACAAATCTTTTTCTGAGTTTCAGTTGCGTTTTTACCTTTCTTGAAATAATAAAGCATAATATGCTGAAAATGTTATTTTCTTCCATCTTCAATATTAAAATGGCTACACAAAAACTCGCCTATTTTGATAAGTTTTTTTAAATGCATGCTATTATCACCACTGTCACAATGCAATCTAATAAATTTTTTTCAAATTAAGTGGAAGACAACTAAGTGCTACTAAAGCCATCATATGGAAAAAAACAAATGAACTTTTTTGGTCAACCCAATATTGAATTCCTCAAGAAACTTTATTAAAAGTTTACAGCACTCAATACATTCTGTCTCCATGTATGACAGGTAATGATGGGAACAACATAAAGATGCCGTTGTCCATGCGCTCCAAGTTTAACATGGCAGCGGGATTAAGAAAGAAAAATTATGGAACATCAGGGTGACATCAGAGGAATGGCGGCAAGAGAGACTGCCTTCAAGGTTCAACAATTTGAACAGCCATAATTCAACAAAGGATCCCCTGCTCAACACACAAACACATCTGAGAGATGCACACAGTGAACCATCTAAAGGTGGGCAAGTGGGAGCGAACAGAGGAGGTGAGGCAGGAAATCTGGGATAAGCCACAGATACAACCCTGCAGCCCAGAGCTCACTGCGGGTCTCAGCACAGAGAGGACAGGAATCAGGTTACGGCTGCCTCTCCCTTTAGCTGGGAGGATCAAAGAGAATTTGTGAGCATTCCTGCAGGAATGGACAATAAGGGCTGCAGCTGAACCCAGTGACCTGAGCAGGGATGAAACACAGAGATGCAGCCAAGGTTGTCTGGCAATTGGCATTCCAGACAGAGAAACAAAGCCACGGAGCCTGGTCATTTTCTCTTAACCTTGCAGAGCTCACCTCTCCTCACCTGTCATGTCGGGTTGCAGAGCACATTATCCTTAAACCCAAGAACTGGGACTACAGAAATACTTTTTCCCTGAGTGAAGGGCATACACTACAACCGATCCCAGGGTCAGGTGGAGGTGCAGGGGGACAATGCAGAGGTCCAACAGTCGCCATTGCTGGGAGGGCAAAGCAACAAAGGAAGGGGCCAGGTTGCCCCCATTTACCCCACCCCCACACATCGAAGCTACCCTGCTAACGGCAGCTGGCTATGGAGGACAGCACTGCAATTTCACAGATTTGGAGCCCACCTGCACACTATGCATGCTCCCTGGGACTAGAAAGACGCAGACTATGGAGGAGGTAGCCACCTTCCCAGGGAACACAGGCCATTTTCCACCATCCCACAGAGATCTGAAAAGCCAGAGAACTAAAAAAGTTGTGATTCAGTGCCACCTACTGGAAAACAACAGAAAGACTTCCTATCAATCTACTTACTACATAATGCCACTCATACACAGGTGCCTAGACAGAGAAGGACTCCATCAAATAGCATGAATAACCAAGGTAATGAGGAAGCTCAGAAAGAAAATTTTAAAATCTCCAGAAAATAAACAAAAAGACAAAAATTTGACTTAAATGACAGAGAATTCAAACTTGCAGTTCTGAAAAAACTGAAAACAGAGAGGCAGTTTAATGAACTCAGAAACTAAACTAATCAATGAACAAAATGGGTACTTTACCAAAGAGACTGACACTTTAAAAAAGAATCAAACAGAAATTCTGGAGATGAAGAAATAAATGTAAGAGACCAGGAATGAACTAGCCAGCATAGAAAACAGCTGACCAGATGGAGGAAAACATTACTGATACCGAAGATAAAAATCTAGACATGACACAGAGGGAAGAAGAGAGAAATATGAACATAAGAGAAAATGAAAGAACCCTATGAGAACTATCTGACTCCATCAGGAAGGCCAATATAAGAATAACAGGCATTACCAGAAGAAGAGAGAAAGAAGGGAAGAGAGCCTATTCAAACGAATAGTTGACGAGAACTTCTCAAACCTATGGAAAGAGCTGGATCCTCCAATACAAGAAGCAAACAGAACACCTTAATTACCTCTATCCAAAAAGGCCTTCTCTGAGGCACACTGTATTTAAAACTGTCAAAAATTAATGACAAAGAAAGAATTCTCAAGGCGGTCAAGGGATAAAAGAAACTAACCTATAGAGGAAAGCCTGTTAGATTATCTCCAGGTTTCTCAGCAGAATCTCTACAAGCTGGAAGAAAGCGGAACCAGATATTCAAACTACTCAAAGAGAGAAATTACCAGCCAAGAATAATATATCCAGGAAAGTTGCCCTTTAGATATTAAAAAACAAAACAAAACAAAACAAACACAAGACTTTTCCAGAGATACAGGAGCTGAGGGGCTTTATCACCAGATGACCCCCACTGCAGGAAACATTCAAGGAGATTATTCTACCTGAAATGAAGTACAGTCACAAAACTACAAGTAAGATCACCAACAGCCCGACCAGTGTGGCTCAGCTGGTGGAACACAGTCCCACAAATCAAAAGGTCATCACTATGACTGCCAATCGGGGTACATGCTTGGGGTGCAGGTTCACTCCCCAGTCGCGGTATGTACAGAGTACAGCCATCAATCCTTCTCATATCGATGACTCTGACTCTCTCTCTCTCTCCCTCTCTCTCTCTCTCTCTCTCCTTCTCTTTCCCCTTCCCCTCTCTCTAAAAAATCAGAAATAAAAATTTAAACATTTTAAAAAGTGTCACCAACAAACTTACAGCATAAACAGGGATAATTTTAGACAATAAAAACATAAAAAGGGAAGGGGTAAAAGTCTGAACTTGCAAAGGAGACTACAGATCAGATGCATTAAAAAAGAAAAAAGACTAATGTATATAAAAATTTTCTTTTTTCATAAAACTAATGGTAACAACAGGAAAAAAGAAACAAAACTGAGACAGATAACTTTTAAAAAAAAGAGGGAAAAAGTATGGAATACCACTAAACAAAAACAATAGACATAAACACAAAGTAAAAGAACCAATGGAGGCACAGAGCCACCAGAAAACAAAAGATAAAATGGCTACAGGAAATTCTCATACATCAATAATTACCTGAAAGGTAAATGGGCTGAATGCACCAATAAAGAGGTGCAGAGTAGCAGGCTGGATCAAAAAGCAAAACCCAATCATATATTGCCTTCAGAAGACACACATCTAAGCTCCAAAGAACTCAGAAACTAAATCAATCAATGAACAAAATGGGTACTTTACCAAAGAGATTGAAACTTTAAAAAAGAGTAAGACAAGGATACACTCATAAAGTGAAGCTGCAAAGACAAAGATACACTCAAAGTGAAAGGGTGAAAAATAATTCTCCATGCACACAAGATCTACAGAAAAGCAGGTGTAGCCATATTTACCACATTCTGCCATGTATAATGCATTCCTGTGCATAATATGCAACCACGTTTTTGGCCCAAACTTTCAGGAAAAAAAATCTTTCGTTTTAATTTTTTAATTCAATTTTTTTTATTTATATTTAGATACTTGTTTTTTGTATTATAAAGGAATTTTAGCATTTATTTTTAAACATATTATGGTACAAGAAATTTCATGTAACAAGTAATTGCAAAACACAAGAACAGATACAAAGTATTTCAGGTATTACCCATACACAATGCGCATCCTTAATTTTCCCTCAAAAATTTGGGCAAAAAGTGTGCAGTATACATGGAAAAATACAGTATATGTGACAAAATAGATTTCAAGATAACAAAGGTTAATAAGAAACGAAGATGGGCATTTTATAATGATAAAGGGTACACTACATCAAAAAGACATAACACTTCTCAATACATACGTGCCCAGTCAGGGAGCACTGAAATATATAGAGTGACTACTAACAGAACTAAAGGCAGAAACTAGCAAAAGCACAATCATACTGGGGGATCTAAATACTCCACTGACAGCTCTAGGTAGATCATCCAAACAGAAAAATCAATAGAGAAATATCAGCCTTAATAGCACATTAAAACAACTGGACATAATTGACATTTACAGAGCCTTTCATCCCAGACCATGAGATTACACATTCTTCTCCAGTGCACACAGAATATTCTCAAAGACAGACCATATGTTAGGTCACACAAATATCCTCAACAAATTCAAAAAGGCTGAAATCACACCAATCATATTCACTGACCACAATGCTTAAAGTTAGAAATAAACTGCAAAAAGGAAGTAAAGAAACCCACAAACATGTGGATATTAAATAACATACTACTAAGAAATGGCTGGATCAAAGAAAAAATAAAAAGTGAGATCAAAAGATATATGGAGACAAACAGGAATGATAATATGACATAAAACTTCTGGGATGCAGTGAAAGCAGTATTAAGAGGGAAATTTAAATTTATATCATTCATTACAGGCCTATCTCAAGAAACAAAGGGAATTTCAAGTACACG
Organism: Mormoops blainvillei; assembly: GCA_004026545.1. NCBI lineage: Eukaryota > Metazoa > Chordata > Mammalia > Chiroptera > Mormoopidae > Mormoops > Mormoops blainvillei. The sequence goes on from PVJD01009725.1 coordinate 16,242, forward strand.
CCCTAACATTATAAATGAAAAAACTAAAAAAGAAGAACAAAAACAGCCCAAAGATGAGAGAAAAAGGAAAATAATAAAAATTAGAGCAGAACTGAATGAAATAGAGAACAAAAAGACTCTGCAAAAAAAATTAATACAATAAAGAACAGGCTCTTCAAAACAATAATTAAACTGGCAAACCCCTGGCTAGACTCACTAAGGAAAAAAAAAACTCATTTAAACAAAATCAGAAATGAAAGAGAAGTTACCAGAGACATCACAAAAATACAAAATGATCATACTAGAATATTATGAAAGGCTATATGCCACCAAATTCAATAACCTAAAAGGAATGGGTAAGTTCACAGAAATAGATAACGTTCCTAGACTGCATCATGAAGAACTGGAAATAGACCGATCAACAGTGAGTATATTAAAACAAGCATCAAAAACCTCCCAAAAAATAAAAGTCTGTGGCCAGATGGCTTCATTAGTGAATTCTACCAAACATTCAAAGAAGATTTGATACCAATCCATCTCAAACTCTTCCAAAAAACTGAAGAAGAGGCAATACTTTCTAACGCATTTTATGAGGCCAACATAACCCTGATACCAAAACCTGGCAAAGATAATACCAAAAAAAAAAAAAAAAGAAAAGAAAACTACAGACCAGTATCTCTGATGAATACAAATGCAGTCTACAGCCATACCACTCTGAACACGCCCGAATTCATCTGATGAATACAGATGCAAAAATCCTAAACAAAATACTTGCAAATTAAATACAACGATACATTAAAAAAAAAAACACATCATGATCAAGTGGGGTTCATTCCAGGGGCACAAGGATGGGTCAACATACACAAATTGATCAATGTAATACATCACATTAACAAAAGATAAAAATCATATGATCTTAGCAACAGATACAAAAAAAAAAGCATTTGATAAGCTAAAAAAATCCATTTATGATTAAAATACTCAATAAAATAGGTATAGAAAAAAGTACCTCAACATAGTAAAGGCCACATATGACAAACCCTCAGCTTATGTCACACCCAATAGTGAAAACCTGACAGTTTTTCTTCTCAAATCAGGAACAAGACAAGGATGCTCAATCTCACCACTCTTATTTCACATAGTACTGAAATTCCCAGCCAGAGCAAGAAAAAGAAATAAAAGGCATCCAAATTGGGAAAGAAGAAGTAAAAGTGTAACTTTTGAAGATCATATGATTCTTTGCATTAGAAAAGCCTAAAAACTATTAGAAACAATAAATATAGTAAAGTTGCAGGATACAAAAATCAATGTACAAAAATCCACTGCATTCTTATATACTAACAATAAAATTTCTGTAAAAGAAATGAAGAAAATTTATTTTGTAATTGCAATAAAAAGAATAAAACACCAAGGAAGAAACTTAACAGAGGGTGTGAAAGGCCTATGAACTGAAAACTAAAGACATTATTAAAGAAACTGAATAAAACACAAACAAATGGAAATACATTTTGTTCACGGATTAGAAAAATCAACACTGTTAAAATGACCATATTACCCAAAGCAATACAAAGATTCCATGCAATCCCCATAAAAACCTCAAAGGCATTTTTTAAAGAAATAGAACAAAAAATTATTAGATTTCTATGGAACCAGAAAAGAACCCAAATGGCAGAAGCAGTCCTGAGAAAATAGAACGAAGCTGGAGGTATGACACTGCCTGACCTCTAATCATACTACAAAGTAACAGTTATCAAAACAGCAAAATATTGGCAAGGAAAGAGATACACAGACCAGTGGAACAAAACTGAGAGCATGAAAATAAACCTACACATATACAGGCAAATAAGTTTTGACAAAGGAGCCAAAAACAAAAAGGAAAAAAGAAAGCCTCTTCAATAAATGGTTCTGGGGAAATTGGACAGGCACAAGCAAAAGAATGAAACTAGACTACAGTTTGGCTCCAAGTACAAAAATGAATTCAAAATAAATCAAAGACCTAAACGTAAGACCTGAAACAATAAATTACATAGAAGAAAACACAGGTACTAAACTTACGACCCTGGTCTTGGAGAAGATTTTTTTAATTTGACTGCAAAGACAAGGGATGTAAAAGTAAAATAAATGAATGGGACTATATTAAACTAAAAAGCTTCTGCACAGCAAAATAAACCATCAACAAAACTAAAAGGCAACCAAACGAATGAGAGAAGATATTTGCGAACAACAGCTCTAACAAGGGGTTAATATCCAAAATATATTTTTCAAAAATCATACAACATAACACCAAACAATCCAATTTTAAAATGGGCAGAGAACCTGAACAGATCCCTCTCCCAAGAAGACATACAAAGAGCCAGCAGATGTGTTCCACCTCACTAACTTTTAGGGAAATGCAAATGAAAACTACAATGAGATAGCGCCTGTTGGAATGGTTGTTATCAACAAGACAGATAATAACAAGTGCTGGAGAGGTTGTGGAGAAAAAGGAACCCTCATCCACTGCTGGTGGGAAAGTAAACTGGTGCAGTCACTGTAGAAAACAGTATGGAAGTTCCTCAGAAACTTAAAACAGTTACCATTACGACACAACAATCCCACTTCTGGGTATCTACCCAAAAAACTCAAAGACATTCATTTGCAAAGACATATGCACCCTTATGTTCACTGTAGCATTATTCACAGCAGCCAAGACATGGAGACGACCACCCAGGACAAGTAGTTCAGTGGGCTACAGCATCATCCAGTATGCCATGGTTGCAGGTTCAGTCAGAGCACACAGAAGAATCAACCAAGGAATGCATAACTAAAAGGAACAACAAAACCAATGTTCCTGTCTGTCTCTGTCTCTTTCTCTCTCCCTTTCTTTCTCTCTAAAGATCAATTTTTTTTTAAATTTTTTTAACATATGGAGACAGCCAAAGTGTCCTTGGATAGATAACTGGATAAAGAAGATGTGATACATATACACTACGGAATACTACTCAGCCATAAGAAAGATGAAGTCCTGCCATTTGTGACAGCATGGGTGGACCATGAGAATATTATGCTATGTGAACAGAGTCAGTCAGAAAAGCCAAGAAGCATATGATTTCATTTATATGTAGGATATAAAACTGAAGCTCGAAGACACAGACAACAGCATGGTGGTTACCAGAGGGAAGGGGGTTGAGGATAGAAAAGGGGTCCAAATATATGTGATGAAAGATGATTTGACTTTGGGTGGTGGACACGCAATGCAGTACACAGATCATGTATCATAGAACTGTTCACTTGAAACCTACATAACCCTATTAACCGATGTCACCCCAATAAATGTAATTAGAATAATACAATAAAAACCTTTTTAAAATATGGCACAAACAGGTAAGGTAGAGCTACAATAATAAAATTTAAAAATTAAACAATCTTTAATTAGCTGAATAAATAAATGAAAAATAAAGAACACATTTTAAAAAGATGAATCTCTGTTGGAACTGGAGGTAGCAAGAGGTTTTAATCCACTATAATACAGGAATTTAGGATGTTTGGTGGTCATTTCTTAAAGGTATAAGGCAGACCGATTTGTGTCTTTTAATTTAATTGTGTAGATATTTTTTAATGATATCAGTCTAAGTTTATTTTGCTAACAAAGGTCTGAGTCTTCATTCTAAGCCAACAATCATGTATTAGCAGAAAGATCCCACCCTCTTACATCCAAGAAAAAGATCCCTCTCGTCTGACCCTTTCAATACAGTGACTGCTAACAGTATTTATACCTGTGTTTATCACTATACCACTTCCACTAATTAGAATAAGTTTTCAGGAACAAAAATCAATTTATCCAAGAAAATAGAGCCTTTCAATTTTAAATATTTTTCTTTTTTAAAATGGACTTTTTTCAATTACTAAAGAAAATTAAAATAGATGTGACTCTTGGAATTGGTAACCTATTCATAAAGTAAAATTACTTTATGAAAGTCCATTTTTAGGCCCACACTCAATCCACTGAGCCACACCAGCCAGGGCCAACCAAGAGGGCGCAGGTTAATTTCCCAGTCAGGGCACATGCCTGGGCTGCGGGTCCCCAATGGGGGGCATGCAAGAAGCAACCACACATTGATGTTTCACTCCCTCTCTTTCTCCTTCCTTTCCCCTCTTTAAAAATAAATAAATAAAAAAATTTTAAGTCAATTTATAAGTATATAGAACTTTGCATTCTAAAAACTCCTGTATTTATATATATATATATATATATATTCTTCAAGGTAAGAGACTTGAAAGAAAAGCACATTAGTGGTCTCGTCCTCATTTTCAACAGACAGAAACAAAGAACATAAAAAAAGCAATTTGCCTAAAATTACACAGAGCAGTACCTGGGGAGAGGGGGAGGGGTAGCAGAGAAAAAGCTATTTCAGATTAAATTATTGTTCAAAAAACTGTAGAAAAGTAAGAAAAGGGTTTGCTCTTTATCAGTTTTAATGATACAACATGGATGTCCGCTATGTTTCAAAGATGCAGGATTAACAGAGATGCTGATGAAAGCATCTAAGTTGTTTTAGTTTGAGTTCATGAAAGAAAATATCCAAAACAATTGTTTCCTCACCCACAATATAAAATATTAATCTATATGCCTAAAACTTTTGATCTCCCTTCATTTGTCCATTCTACTTTTCTCCTTCTAAAAACTCCAGCAAAGACAGCAAGAATTCAGAAACTGAAGTCACCATGGTATTCCTGATCTTATTGTTTGCAAATCACATTTAAAATGTTTTAAGGCATGAAAATACACTACCCCAAAACGTATCCTGTTTCAGGAGAAAAAAAGTACTGTAAAGAACAGTACTGGAATCTGGATTAAAACCATCAATGCAAATTTCTTGATTTAGACAACTACACTTAGTTATGTAAGAAACATTAATTTTTAAGGCGTAGGTGTACTAAAGGCCAAACTAGCATGATTTGGGTCTGCATCCCATGCTCAAAGGGGTCACAAAACGTGTACGTGAACGTGTGTGTGTGTGTGCGTGTGTAAAGAGAATGACACAGCAAGTGTGGTAAACGTTTAAAAGCAGATAAGTGAGTCAAATTCTTTGGTCTTACAACTTTTCTGTAGGCTAAAACTTAATTAAAAGTAAAAAATTTAAGAAATTAAACTCCTGTCTATTATAGCATCTTAAAAAATGCCTTTACCACCTGTAACACAAATAAAGTATATACACATACAAGCACACACATAATTTAGCAATGTTTATACTCCACTTTTAATTTTACAATAGTAGACATAAGAGTAAAAATTAGTTATTAGTTCTTTCCTATCATTCTATCAGAGTTGTGAGGAAAGAGCCTCAATTCTGGAAATAAACTAATTTTCTATTATATTAATTAAACTGCTGTCAATAAATACTGTTTTTAGAGTTATTAAAATACATTAATAGTTATATAACTACACCCAGTATTTGTTTAATTTTTTCTTTTTTATTTAACAAATCTCCAAAATGGTTAATGACACAGTTTTTAAACTTCTATTCAGGGCTTGACTTTACAAGAAAAACCTGTGGAAATCTTCACTTTAAATTTCTCTTAAAATTCAGTGGAAGTCCTGACCAATGTGGCTTAGTTGCTGGAGTGTTGTCAGCAAAGCAAAAGGTCGCCAGTTCGATTCCCAGTCAGGGCACATGACTAGGTTGCGGGTTTGGTCCCCAGTCTCGGCACATATAACAGGCAACCAATCCATGTTTCTCTCTCACATCAATGTTTCTCTCCCTTTCTTTCTCCCCCCTTTTTCCTGTCTCTAAAAATAAATAAAATCGTTCTAAAAATTCAATGAAAACATAAAACACAAAACTGACTGAATCTACTGCATGAGTGAAGTGGTCATTGCTAAAATATATTACATTTTCTCTTAAAAATAACCTATTGCAGCAAGAATATCTCTATTCTCAACAAGGACCCTACCAGATTAATGCATCTTTATTTATCCGAAGCAGAAAGAGAGTCATATTATCTTTTACCTCTCCTGAAAATAAAGAGTTTAGAATGCACATTAAAAAGGGAAAGTTTCTGTCTTTATAAACTGACATTCTTCTAAGGGCAAGGTAATTGCTGCAAACCAAGGCCTTTTGTATCTATACCAACCACCTCTCCCTAAATATAACAGATCATAGCAAACTTTTTAAAAAGCCATTTTTATAAAATGGCTTTATAAAGTATACAATAACATTTATTTTAACCAGTATCCTTTGCAATGTGGAGATTCACAGGAGGGAAATTTTTTCAGAATACTGAATTTACAACTTGAAGTGCCAAAACATTTTCTATTCAAAATGGTTTACATGGAAAACTTAATTCTAACATGTATTATTCCATTCCTTGTTCTTAAACAGGTTGTTCTTTATCCCTGGTAGTGCTGTGACTATGAATATTTATTCTACCAAGCAGCAACACGCAGGCCTACTGGAGCGGCTAGGGCTGTCTGCCTCTGTGCCGAGAAGGCCCATCATGCTACGATGCTGTTTACTTCACACATGTGTGTGCTTATCATATGCATGCATTTTAATGCCTTTTTTTTGTCTGCAGTAATTTCAGCTTTGTTCATGTGGCTGTCCCTAAAAGTGCCCTCGTGTCTTTTCTAAACAGTGGGTTCAATCTACTACAGGATAAAAATATAGCAATAAGTAAATTTGCTAAATTGTGCCCCAAATAAGATCACCTAGGCAGTGGGGATCCAATTTGTAGCTCTCCCACTATGCAACCTTTAGGTTCACAGTCTGTTTGAAAATGATTTATCACCTGTAACAGGAGTGACAGATGTCCTGCTCATATCAAGAATTAATTAACACCAGATAAGATAATGGACTTGAAAACTCTCCATTAAATAAAAACTACTAAAACAAAGTATCAATTTTTTTTGTTGTGATGCTGGTTATTAACAAAGCTCATGAGCATTATGGCGCAACCTGAAAATACTCTATTTCTTCTTGGGTTCAAAGCTATGGTTCCAGTGATCGGCTAGCCCTGTTCCTGGGAATCAGACAGGCTAAGGGAATGGTGAAGGGATTAATGTTTAATGTCTAAGCAGAAAATGTACGTAAGTAGGTTTATATTCTCCAATAAAACGGGCCCTGTGACACTGATTGGTGGTTTTTCTTATCATGAGAATATTAAACACAAATCTGGAATTAAATTTACAGTCAGTGTTTTAAACAGGCAGAGGATATTTAGACACACCGATAAGTATGGAACTTTGTAGCCATTTGTCACAGAAGATGAAAGAATGGGGAGAAGTTAGCTTGAAAACTACTTTAAACTTTTAATCTAATCAACAGATTTCTGTGACAATGAAGACATCTGATAACTTTACCACAAGTAATCATAAATTATTAGTGCTGATCATTCCATTACATTTTGTAGAAAACAGCTTGGTGCTGTCTGAGTAAATCAAATTCCGCCTGGGGCTATGTAGCTTACCTCGAATTATTTCAGAATCATCTAAAATGACTCATTTTTCTATTAAAATGATGAATGGGCTAAATGAGGTATGTAATAAATACTGCAGGTTTGTAAACAGATTCCTGCTCTCTAGAGAATGGAGGCCTTACTTCATTTAGTAATTCTGCCCCTCGTAATTTTCAGGAGAAGTCATCCTTAAAATACAGTGCATAAAGAAAAGAGTGGAGACAGTCACAATGGAACAAGATGGTGAACGTCTTTATGGTTAAAGGAATAACCCAGGGTACAGAACAATAAGGTCTCCCACCCCCAAAGCAGAGCACAGCTCAAGACATCAAGATAGCGCCCTGACTGGTGTAGCTCAGTCAGTGGGGTGTCGTCCCACAAAGCAAAAGGTCACTGGATCAAATCTGGTCAGGACACGTGCCTGGGTTATGGGGGTTGTGAGTTTGGTCTCCAGCCAGGGCATGTACAAGAGGCAACCAATTTGTTTCTCTCTCACAATGATGTTTCTCCCCTCCTTCTCCCTCCCTTCCCCTCTCTCTAAAAATAAATAAATGAATAAACAAACATGGAAAGAGCATAACTCAGTTCCATTGAGGAATCATACCTTAGCAATAAAAACAGACATATACAGGAATAAAAACAGAGCTGTTCAAGAATGTTTAACATTATGAAGAATTTAATATCCTATAAACAAAAATGAAGCAGATCTCATTGCACCTGGTAAGCACATATTCAACATTATTGCTATTCAAGTTACTACTGAATTCACTACACCACAGGTCCACACAAAATGGGTTGAAAGCAATTCTCCAAGGCTCTGTCAAAACTGACAGTGTGAGACTTGCCACTGAAGACAAAGTGGAAAGATCGATGTTGAACACAAAGGAACACATTTGCCTTACAGTCTCATTCAAAACATAATGTGCAAAACTCTATTTGGGATTCGTAAGGATTGATGGAATTCACTATGCTTATGTTAAACTTTTAATTTGTTACAGGTTAAAGCAAACACTCAGGACTATATCTCTTAGCCTCTTCAGTAGGAAATGAGATTATGATGTCAGTTCAATAAAATTCCAAGACCCTAATGACAGTTCATTTCAGACCAGGCAGTGAAGCAAATAAGTTAACAATAAATGCCAGGTCATTATAAAGAGATGGAATTATAACTAGCTTTTTGCACCATAGTTACCTATGGATTTTTACTCAGTGCTCGCCATACCTCACCTTGACACCAATAATGACCCAAGTGATGGAATGTCAATACGCTATTTATGGCAGGGCTACCGCATAGGACACTGCTCAAACAAGACTTGCCCTGAGCCAACCAGCTTGCAAGAAATTGGATGCATTTTTTTAAAGTACATCTAAAATGAAAATATGACAGCACATTCTAAGCAGAGTTGCTCCTCATAACTGTCTAAACACAACTAGTTGTTGGCAAGAACATCAACAGCCTTATGCTCAACTGCGCTATTTTCTTCTCTAATCACTTTGTCACCAAGGTCAGACAGGCTCAGATAGCCTCTCGGGAAGAAGCAATACGAGCAAATTGCAGTCACCTCTACATTGTGTTCAGTGGACAGACTTGCCTATCCCGACAGTGAAATTTAATCTCCGCCCCCAGAATGCTCAGCCATTCTCTTCTCCAGGCCCCTCAGAATCTGCTGGACATGCTATCTTGCTTCTCTAAGGCGAGGTAAGGTAAGGTCAAAGATCCTAGGTAATTCTGCAGAGCTGCATGAGGAGGGTATCTGACTATGTGTATTTGAAGAAAACATATTCGGCTGGTTAAGTTTTCAGTATACAAGCAATACTGAAATCTGTGATAACACTCCTATTCTTTCTCTGGGTTCTTAACATAAAGGCTAGACTGGCCGACTGAGACAAAGCGAGTGTCTCCTTTCCTACTGCAGTAGCAAACGAACATACCTGGAGCTGTCCTGGCACTCCTGGGCTCACATTCTTTGATGAACAATCCCTTCACAGGGCTGTGTGCATTCCATCCGGCAATAATAACGCTCTCTTCCCACACACAGTAAGGAAGGGCCACACGTAATAACAAAGAACATAAAGAGAGAAGATGGATCACAAATGCTTTGGGCTGGGAACTCCAAGGGCCTCTGACTCCACACACACAGAAGACGCAAGGCTGCAGTGCACTCTGCTCCCACCCATCTTGAGGGGCACTGCCCTTTAAAGTTTCCAATGAGATAGTAACTGAGCAAGTCAGAAGGAATGGGACTTGCAGGGGGATCCCGGGTCCCATTCTTACTAATAAAATTCAGGAGAATATATCTAGATGGCTTAGATCCCCCAAATCTAAAGTAGAAACTCAATATTTCAACAGTCTCAAAAAGTACAACACAGAATCGCCAACTTCATTTTTGGAATTGAAAGCAAATTAATACTCTGTGCATGTCAAAACAACTGGGGCTTAGTGTCTACAGCAAGAAAGCCAGCACACAGCATGCATAACCAGAGGGATTGCATTAGTAAAAGTTAAAATCAAAGTACTAAATTGTACCCCCAAAAATAGAAAAAAAAAAATTTAAGTATCTTTAAGTGCCAATAAAAGAACCCAGCATAACTGCTGCTACACTGTCACTTCATCCACCTGGTTAATTTCAATGACACTAAAAGCCCCAACTGATCACTCACTGCTTTTTACACAGAACTTTTGGGCATGAACCTTATTGATAATATCAAAATTACAACACCAACTGTATCCTTTGCCCTTGGGCAGGGCCTCACTTACATCTGGACAGCAGTGGTAATCCTATCTACTTTAATTCAGTCATTTCCCTCCATATCCCAAATTCAAAACCTTTGTCTCTTTTACCATGAAATTTCGACTGTCACAGTTTGAAGCCCAAACAAAACACTGAAAAGGACACAGTACAAAATTAATCAATTCTTCTTGATTGCTTCACTGGTGCATTTCAGACAAAAAGGAAACGGGATGAAAAGTGAAATTTTGGTAAAAGTCACTTAAATTTGCAAAAACCAGATTTATGCATTCACCTACCATATTTTTCCAGTGTTGTTTTTTCTAAACACTATGAGGCTTTACAAATTCAAAGTTACAACATAAATAGAAAAATAAACCCAAGGTAAGAATGACCTTCCCCATAAACCCTACACTTGACTGGAAACTATGAGGAAAAGCAACCAGATCTCCTTCATCTGTGCATCTCCAGCAACTAACAGTGCCTAGTAGAGAGTTTAATAAATTTATGATGGGGGGGGGGGGGGGATATGGAAATGGACCAAAGTACCTAATGATCTGACAAATGATCTTTGTATCCATTCACTTCTTCATCTGCTCTATCCTTCACGCTTCACTAGAATGAGTTATCAAAATGCCCATCCAACCTTCCATTTCTCCCCTTGAAATCCTTGGACGAATACAGCCCAGGGTTCTAGGGAACGCATGCCCTTAGCTGTGCCAACTTCTTCCGCCCCACCCTTCCACACTCCTTGCACTGTATGTCCCGCTCAGCAGCTCCTATAGCGTCCCACTGTCCCCACGCTCCCATGCTTTTGCCTGCAATGTCACAGGCCGGGCCACCGGCACTCCTCAGCCCTGTGTGCGGTTCCTACACTTTAGGGCTCAGCTCAGGCACCACTTCCCTAGGCTTTTTCTATTCTTCCCCAATTCCTCTCCTCCCATTTTCAGGGTTTGAGCAGATTCAATTCTTCATTTATTTAATCAACAAGTAGTTATTGACTGTTTACTCCTTGCTAGGCACTGGCAAATATTAGGCACTCAAATGTGTGTTGACCGAATAAATGAAGATGTAGTACTGAGTTAAATGAAAGTCCTTGCTTTCACAAAAGTGAGAAATCTCACAAAAATATAAGTAGCATGGCTCTCTAACAGACTTAATACTTTTTAACATTATTTTAAATATATGTCTCCCACATTATACTGTGAATTCTTTAAGGACAGGATTTTGTCTTTTTCATTTATATGTCTTCAGGATCTAGCATACAGTAAGTACTCAATAAAACATCTGTCCAAAGAGTGAAGTATTTCACATTTAAGTTTATAAACTCCAGAATATTTCAAAACTATTCCCTTAAGTAAGTAAAGTAGGGCTTCTTTTCAAGTTTAAATTTAATGAGAAACAACTAATGTTGAAACAGTCTAATGAGAGAAAAAAATGAGTCAATCGGATTTTAATTGGCATTTTAAAAAAGAAAGCAAATATAATTGCAAAGTCAGAAGAACACAACTCCCTGCTCTTTGATTTAAAAAAAAAAAAAGCCTAACGACACAGCAAATAGTAGATTTATATGGACAAGAGCTTAAAAGATACACAAAACGGCAGGTCCCATCACCTGTACAGGTTTCCTCTTACTTAGTCTTCATTCTTCACAAAGGTGCTCTCCTGTTCCTAAGAAGCATAGCTTTAATGTGAATTTTAATTAATATTCCATGTAAAATTATCAGTGAACTGCCTCCCCCAAAACCTCTGGGTAAAATTGGCTGACTAAAATACTGGTACCAGTCACTGAGAGGTAGAATGAGGCGTGTCTCCAGCTATAGCACTGCTTCCACAGGGGAAAAGTTGTGATCTGATCCTATTTTAAAACTTCGAAGACAGGGCCACTGTGACTCTGCCCTTCAAAGAGCTTTAAGAAAGCTAGCTGCCACAACTGTGGGAAGAAAGCCTGAACTCACATGTAAGGAGACAGCAATCTAAATGTCAACTGTTAGTGGGTGGAGGAAGATGAGAGGTGGGGAGGAGTGGGTTTTATTTCACAGTACCAACATCGTACCAGTTTGGTTTGGGTTTTTTTTCCCTAGTTCTCCTGAAAGACAGCTTTCCAATTCCTTCAAACGTGTGGAACCTAACTTTTACTTTCATACAGACTACAACATTTGGGGGTCTAAAAAACGAGAAACAAATCCATGTTTGGCCATCACTCAGAGTCCCACATCTCAGAGTTAAGGATGACAGGAGTAGGGACCGGGCACTCACAGCAGATCAATGCTAATGTCCCTGAGGTGACTCTCACATGAATCATGGGTTCCAAGGATGCTCGCTACCCTAGCATGGGATTAAGAAAGTAAGGGACAACAGTAGCCTTGAAGTTCCATTCCACATGTTCTACAAGGTAGTGGGATACGGAACCCAGCAACCTGGACAGTATCCATGAGGGAAAGCTAAAAAGAACTTTTTATCCCCTAAACATTAATTAAATGTGCAATACTGTTTCATTTCTTAGTAATTGTTTCTTTCAATTGTGATGAGATACACATAAAATTTAGCACCTTAACCGTTTACCAGTGTGCAGTTCAGGAATATAAAGCACATTCACACTGCTGGGCAACCAATCTCCAGAATTCTCTCCACCTTACAAAACTGAAGCTCCACACCCATTAAAAAGCTCTCCCTTCTTCCCTCCGCCCCAGCTCCTGGTAACCACACTTTAACCTCCTGTCTCTACGGATCTCACTGCTCTGGAAGCCTCACGTAGGTGGGGTTATACACTACTTCTCTTTCTGTGACTGGCTTGTTTCTTTTAGGATAACGTCCTCAAGGTTCATCTATGTTGCATGATGTGTCCGAAGGTCTTTCCTTTTTAAGGCTAGGCAGCATTCCATTGCCTGTATGTTCCGCATTTTTACTTATCTGCTCATCGACTGCACACTCGGGCTGCCTCCACTTTCTGGCTACTGTGAACAATGCTGCTGTGGACGTGGGCATACAAATAAATATCTCTTTGAGATCTTCACTTAATTCTTTTGGCTGATACCCAGAAGTACGATCGCTGAATCATATAATAATTCTATTTTTTAGTCTGCTGAGGCGCTGACATACTGTTCTCCACAGGGGCTGCACCCTTGCCCACCACAGCACTGTCAATGTTGTTACTGTCTGTCTTTTTGACAGCAGTCATCCTGATGGACATGAGGTGGTTCCTTAGAAATTTGTATATTTTCCAAGTTTTCTGCAATATCCTGTATTATTTTAATAATTAGAAGAAAATCCAGTGAAATATATTCAACCATTAAAAATGATCATACAAATATACTGGTATAGAAAGACTTTTGCCATATAGTCTAAACTTTTTAAATGTGAAGGTTATTATAAGAGTTATACAAGACTATGTTTATTATCATCTATGTTTGTGTATATACATATACCCATATTAATATAAATGTTTTTTACAGACTTAGTAGTGTGTGAAAACAAATATAAAAACAATAAACCAAATCTTAACAGTAATTATCTCTGGAGAGTGGTAATTTAAGTGATTTAATATTTTTTGTGTTTGTTTTCTGATCTTCGCCCACTGATAGGCATGTCTTCCACAATAATGAATAATAACAATAATGGGGATAGTTTGGTAAATATGTTGGGAGTCATAGGGTACCGAAATTCACATAGACAGCTACGTTCCTGTGGCCACAACTGTCGCTCAAATGCCTGATCCTCTGAATCAGATGCAATCCTAGTAGAGGAAAGGGTGATCCAAAGATAAGAAGCAGAAGCTGGGAGACAAAGAAAAATGCCAACCAAGGATCCTTCTACCTGCTAGAAACTAAGAAGCTTGATCCCCACCTTCCTCAAACATAAGCACTACTGATCCTCTCCACTCCACCCCCGGCCTTCCAACTGGAGGGCTATGGCATTAGTGAAAATGACTCAGGAGTACAGCAGGTGTCATCAATGACTGAATTACTCAACACTCTGGTCTTTAATGCTAGAATTATCCCCCTTTCATGACAAATGGCTCTCCTTCCGCATCCCTTGGCCTCAGTTCCACTCAACATGTGTTGTCCTTCACGATGGCTACCAGCCAGTCCCTTGCCATTTCTGAATCCATCACCTCTCTTCTGGTTTCATTGTTTATTCATTCAGCCTGGGTCCTGGATGACTCAACAAAGTAATAATTCATTACACATTAACTTCCTTTAATTTTTTTTATTGGTATAGTCACAGGTTAGCCTCTCAAAGAACAGACCAAGAGGAAGATCACAGGAGAGAACAGAAACTGATACTCTTCTTAAAATTTTTAACAATTCCCAACTGCCAGAGGCGGATTAAGGTCAGTTGAGGCCCCAGGCGCAGAAGAAAATATTGGGCCCCTTAAAAAAAAGACAGAGACAGGGAAAATAAAAACACATGCCTTCCGAAGTCGGGGCCCAGGGTTCGCACCCGGTGCACCTGCCGTTAAATCCGCCTCTGCCAGCTGCCTGAGAAACTAAAAACACCCCTCTCGGTCTTGTGTTCACAATTCTCTAGTATATAATCACAAATTATCTCCCCAGTGAGTTCCCAACTGCTCTCCAATGGGCATTAATGGTTCTGAGAAGTTACGTGTGGGTTTCTAGGAAGGTTGAAATGGGAGGTGAGCAGTCAGGACCCCAGGCCTCATGCAGAGCAGCTCCAGTTTTATCTAACAATGGGACATCGTTTAATAAACCACTGCACACAGAAGACGGAATATGATCAGCCATTAAAAACTACATTTCAGAAGAACATGTGGTTATATAAGAAAATGATCCTGATGCTGAACACTAGACATGGCACTATCCAAGTTCTTGAATATGTAATAGACCTAGGAATAAAAAATGTCTAGAGGGAAACGTACCTCAATGGAAACAGTGGTTGCATGAGAATGACAGATTGATGAGTGCCTTTTAAATTTTCTTCTTTCTATTAATAATCGTTTTTAGACACGTTTATGTACTCTTGTCTTAAAATTAAGAAAAATGTTTTAATTATTCCTTTTCTTTAAAAAAATGGTTCCCCACCCTGACCAGTACAGCTTAGTTGGTTGGAGTGTCTTCCCGCAAAGCAAAAGCTCGCCAGTTCCATTCCCCATCAGGGCACAAGCCTGGGTTGCAAGTTCGGTCCCTGGTAAGGGTGCATACCAGAAGCAACTGACTGATGTTTCTCCCGTTGATGTTTCTCACCCTCCCATTGTCCCTCCCTTCCCCTCTCTCTAAAAATAAATAGATAAAATCTTTTCTAAATGAGTAATAAATAAATAAATAAATAAATAAAAAAAAGATAGTTCCCCAAACTTGCTCTATGTTTTCCCCTTTCGAAGTCCCAGAAGGTGACTCATCCCTTACTGACCTTTGCTGGAGACTTCCCAGGCTAACACACCTGATGGGTGCCAGAGCCCAGCAACAAGCCAGGCCGCTGGCCCAGAGATTTCAAATGCAATGAAGTCAAATGGGACGAAGGAGGGAAACACACACACACTCGATCCCTTCAGGCAAGATGCCCTACCTGTGTCTCTGTACTGACCTTTACTGCACTAATTCTGAAGTTATCTGCCTTAAAAAGTCCTTCCTAATTAATCTCAGCAAACTGTCACCTATTTGTAAAAGGCAAAAACCAAGGAAACCTAAGCAAAGAGAACATGAATTTTATCAACACTGATCGTTGGGATGGAGCAATTAGCTGTTCCCAAACGTCAGAGCTCTCCTTGTAAACCGGACAGCTCTGTTCAATTCTGAATACTCACCAGGTGCTTCGCCTTGGCGCGCTCCTCCTCACTGGATATCCTCTCTCGGAGGATGGCTCTGGTTAGCTGCTCATTGGCACGGGCCCTCTCGCGGTCGAGTTCTTTGCCTTGTTTTAGTCTGAAAAGACAAGACAGATCTAACTAAGGGAGAAAATAACTTAATAGTTGACATTATTTTTTAACGAAATACTTAAATAAAAATAGGAACAGCTGAAATCATTCTGACCTACAGTTCATCAAAAGCAGGTATATTTTCTAGTAAATCCCCATGCAACTTTTCCTGGGCGTTTAAAATAACAAATTCAAATACATACAGTTGATCGATGTGACTGCTAAGCTGGTTTTACAAAGTTCTTAAGGAAAACTGAAACCTGCCCATGTAAAAATTCCAACCGTGGTGCCACCATCTGCCCTCTGGAGATATAAGTAATAAATCTAATTAACAAGCCATGGACAAGATAAATATTTGAAGGTGACCACCTCTTGCCCCTCAAAATGGACTGAGACCAACTGTTCACTGACTGTGCAGCAGGCACTGTGGGGCCCTGACGATGCAGTGCTGGACAAGGTGGACATGCCCCTGTCCTCGCGGGTCTAATCTTAGAGCAGGGAACTAAAAGTTAAGATGTCCTCCCTCCCGCTGAATTCCTCCCATTTTCCAACAATCCTCATATGCAAAACTGGCCAGACCTTTCGACAGCAGTGCTCCTCACCTCTGGAACAACTCCAATTTGTCCCTTAGCGCCAAACTAAATGGAACACTGCAGGCGCGGTCTAGCAAAATGAAACAGCAGAGCTGTACCTCCCAAGACCTGCACACAATGCTAATTCTATTAATAAAGCATCCAGTTGCATCCAGTTTATCGGTAACCTCACCACACAATTAGATCATATTAAGTTACAATTCACTAAAACCCTTCATTGTACATGAAAAAGATAAATTACGTTGGCACCAATCTTCACCACAGAGCCTGGCACATAAAGGTATTCAGATAAATGAGAGTACATTTCAGTCTAATTTCGTGGACAAAGATTTTCTGATTGCCTTTTCTTCTTGGAGAGAATAACCCCTCTATACCATCATATCCCCAAAGGTTTAAGCGATGCTTTGAAAAGAAAAGGTAAAATTGTTATGTTAGTATAAGTGAAATTCTGAGCGAAATCTACTTTATAAGTGGAAATGATTAGTAACAAACTGAACTCCATACTAGTCTATCAAATTTTAATTTTAAAAATTCTTGGAAAGGGCCAAAGGAAAAACAAATGTTACTATTTTTAAATTGCTACATCATCCTGATACCCTATTATTCTCAGAAATCAATTACAACAGATAAAATCACCTTGTAGAATATATTCCAAAGTTATAATGCATTCCCCCTAAAATTTAAACCTGTGTTTTTGTGTTTTTGCATAAAGATGAGTAACTGAAACGAATTAAAACTAGCACTCTGAAATTCTCTAATGCGAACCTAACTGCTAGGAAATTTTTTTCTTAAGTAGTAACAATTACACTTACACAAACCAAATTTCTCTATATTACATCACAATAAATTTCACAATAAGGGCAGCAACATCATGATTCCATCCATCAACTCACTAGACGTGTATGGCTGTAAGAGAACGGCAATAATTAGAAGTCACGTTGCTTCCCTAGAGTGGCCGTGCTAAAAGGACGGCCCACAAACCAGCCGCGGCAGCATCGCCTGGGAGCTTGTTAGAAATGAAAACTCTCAGACACCACCCCACACCTACTGGGACCAGTAACTCAGCAAGAGGGGTTGGGGGGCAGAAAACTATCTTTTAGTAAGCACCCCCACATAATTTTAATGCACACGAAAGTTTGTGGGCCACGGTCCTCAATTACCAAAATGCAGTTGTGCCCAAATAAATGCTGGAGATACAGAAAAGGAGGGTAACATCAAAAATGAAGTGGTCCACATAAGAATATTATGCTGGTAACTGCTGAGGTTGCTGAATCAGATTACCAGACAGCGCAGTTAGTTAAAGCATTTTTACAAGCATATCACCTGCAAGTAAAAAATATTATCTATTTAACAAGTGAGGTAGAAACTAAAATACTAAAAATTACTATCATTTACGGATCACCTACTCTATGACAAGCACTGTGCTCACAAGGCACTTTAGATACACACAGAAGGCTATCACAAAATTACATTATGAAATGAATTCTATACAACTAGATTTTCCTCATGTCTAACACGTTTAGTATATCACATCTTCAAACAGTTTATTTTAATAATAAATATATTTTTTCTGAGTTTACTTGCAAATGGCATATACTCTCCTTAGAAATGGAGTTAAAAGTAGCTGAACTACAAGAAATGTCAGAAAGTTTTGGTCAGGTACTGAAACGAGAGCAAAAAGATGAACACAAAAGTCTCCACTGTTGTAAGAAAAATTAAAGTTCTTCAGCTTACGACACTCGGGACAGATGAGCAAACTTTGGAGTTGGATTCCCGTGTCCAAGTCAAGGCTGTACCACTTACTCTGAGTATTCACACTTTAGTTAACGTCCCTGGGTCCTGTTATTCTCAAGAGTAAAATGGAATGGTATAATACCTGCCTTATAAGGCGCTATATACACAAAGTTCTCAGCACAGAGCCTGTAACAGAAAAGGTATTCAACAGATGTTAGGTATCGGGTTGGCCAAAAAGTCCGTTTAGTTTTTTTCTGTAAAATAAAAGACACATTTTCACCAATAACTTTATTGATTCGGATATTCTGAGTATGTCGGTTCTCTCCTGCTATTGACCCCAAGTAGGCAGAGGCCAGGGGTGCTGCTAAATATCTTCCAATGCATAAGACAGCCCCGCAGCAAAGAATTACTTAGCCAAAATGTCAATAATACCAAGAAACTTTGCAAACCGCTTTTTCACATTCAGTCAGTCACAGTACCTTCTCTATATGCTGTACAAATCTTGTTTTTGTTTCAGTCGCGTTTTTACCTTTCTTGAAATAACAAAGTATAATGTGCCAAAAATGCTGCGTATCTTCTTCCATCTTCAATATTAAAATGGCTGCACAAAAATTCACCAATTGTGGTAAGTTTTTTTAAATGCATGCTGATCTGACAGCTGTCACAATACAATCTAACAAAATTGTTTCAAATGAAGTTGGTTAACTAAGCACTGCTAAAGCCATCGTACAGAAAAAACTAAACGCACTTTTTGGCCAAGCCAGTAAGTAACAGTAATAATAATAATAGTACCCACTATGGGGTCAGGAACACAAAGCAGGCAGGGACTTTCTGAAAAGAAGAAAATCTCCAAATTTTTCACCAAAAAGAAGTTCTGCTTTCTTTTTATTATCTTCAAGAGTTTCTAAAATTAAAACCTGACGATAATGATCTGGCAGTCCTATCCTTTCACCTGCCTTTATTTCTCTCCCACTTGTCTATACGCTCCGCAAGGCAAGGACCTGGTTGGCTTCTGTTCCCTGCTGTATCCCCGATGCCTGCCACACTGTATGTGCTTAGCAAATACTTGTTGAATATGCCTGTACATGAAGGAATGAATGGCAAACTAGCAACAGAAAACAGAGGACTGAAGGATTTAAGAAACTAGAGACAAGTTGAAGCCTACAAGGGCTGAGCTACCACGTTTTCCATGTCACAAGTGTGATTTAATCCCAAATTACTGAGTCACTTAAAACAGAAGGATGTTTTAATACTTTCATTATAAAAGATACTCTGTATTCTACACTATCAGAGCCTCTGGAATATCAAATCCGAATTATGATTGATTCTTGCTGCAAAGACACTGGAAGCAGCACAAGATGACTCAAAAGAAAATTATTTTCCTTTCTTAATAAATTCTTACAGTTACTTTCATTTATCCTTAGAAATAGAGCTGCCTCTTCAGGAGCCCGGCAGTAGGTCCCAGAACAAAGTCTCATTACCTACCAGCAACTTACCTGTACAACTTAATAAACCTCAGTTTTCCCAGCTTTAAAATTTGAAGTTTGAGTTATATTTATATAAGTACATATACACTTAAGGTCCCCTGCAGTTAAAAGTTTTACAAGCATCATACATTAAATATATTATCTCCATTACATAAAAACTCTTGAGAAAGATGGTAGCAAGGAATAAATAAAACAAAGGAGTACTTTCTCCAAATTTTATAGTTTTCATTCAGTGAGCACTTGTATTTCTAGCCTCATCCTTAGAGTTTCCTACAACTTGATAAAAACTGTATGCTAAGTCAGAAAAAAAGGAATTCCCAAATTCATTCAATATATAATTATTGGGTGACAGACACTATTCTGGTTACTGAGAATAAAATGATGAGCAAAAAGAGACACAATCCCTACCCTCATGAAGCTCAAACTCTGAAAAATGTTTTATTTGTACAAAGTGAGGATACTATGAAACAATATGAGTGAGAGCAGCCACATGAACTGAAATCTAACAACTAACTTAGCAACACAGGGAAGGAAAAAGTGCCTTAGTGGACCCATCAGTTGGGTCTGGAATCACTGAGAAAGAATTTTCTTTCGAGTTCTGTGACTGCTATTTCAGATACCAAAGATTGAAACTGAAGGAGTGCTCTTAAAATACACGCACGCGCGCACACACACACACAACATACAACACATGAAATTTTCAATAAAAACTAATGCAAAGCTTAAAAGGGTTCAGTGAAGCTTAAAACCACCTTTGCAATTTTAGAAAAAAATTAGAAAATTTTAGAAGGCAGTTTTGCTTTCTTTCTAATCATTTTGAAGGGCTGAGTTTCACAAAAATGGTATAACTAGTTGAGGTTTCCTTTTCACTTTAGAAATTAAGGCAACAGATTAGAAATTTCTAAATTGTATTACTCCTCATTTCCCTAACTCTCCCCTCCATGAAATTCATTTACAGCAATATTTTCCTCTAACAAATTTCTTCCTTCACGGATTCACTTAGATCACTTAACAACTGTTTTGCAAAGAACAACTGTTTGTATTCTCAGAAACTCCCAATTCTTGTCGGAGCTCCCCTCCAGTGCTCTTGGTTTTATACTCCAACAAGCTATTCTAGTCGGTGGCCATCAATGAAAGGGCAGATGTCCGTAGGATCAAGCAATTTTCCTCTTATTTTGAGCCGAATCAGATGACCCTGCTGGGCCTCGGGGAAAGCTAAGGCCCAGGGCTGGAGCTGAGAGTCAGAGGCCAGGTTGTTTTGTAAACACCCCGAGAGGAAGCAGGGGGTGCACTCACTGACAGTGAGGGGAAGCACTTTACCGTTAAGGTCCCTGTAAGCGGAAAGAAGGAAGAGATAAAATGTCTTTCATTATTGACTTGGGTTTCCAATGATTTAAGAATTATCTCAGAACAAGGCCACATGTACCACGTGTCTTGGAGAATACATTCTCCTGTTGGCATTTCCCACCTATTATTTCACATCCCCTGGCCAAATATTCTTACATTAAGCCCGCAATAATAAGCTTCACTTAAATTTCCTTCTTTTAAATACGTATCTCTCCTCATTTAAATTCTCTATAGATTTTTAAGCAAAGAAGTAGGAGTTTAGTGTAAACTTCTCTTATTTGCATTAAGTAATTGGAAAGCTTGCCTAAGTTCAATGCAACAAACACCAGTCAGCTCTGCCCTTGCACAGCGGGCTGCAGCAACTTCGAGATGTTCTCGATCAGGTGAGAGACCTAAGCCACGCCAGCAAAGCCCATTTCTAAAACCAAGTAAACCTCCTATAATGAATATTATTAGAATATGTTCTTTTAAATGTAAAGAATATACATTCTGCTTTCACAGATATGTAGATGTAAATCTAGTTCTATATATTCTGGTTTCTGCATAAAAACGAAAGGGTTTAAGAATATAAAGGGTTTAACAAAGTGGGAAGGGCATTTTAAAGATAACTGCAGCAAGGTAGTTTTTACATAACTTCGTTATCTTCCATGGAGGAGGCATAACTATCTCCCTTTTTTCTGACACGAGAAAAACTGAGCTGTGGAAAGGACACAGAGACATGAAATGACCTGATCTGATTTCCAAAGCCACGCTTCTTAAACTTCCTCAAGGGTTAGCTCCCTACAGGAATTAGTTTCCATTACATTACTCACCTTTGTGGTCACATAAGGACAGTTTTAATGCCCTGTATTATTCATAATTATTTTAAAACAAGCTCATTTTTATTTGTTCTCATTATATCCAGTCAGAGTTTGCCAGAGTCCAAATTATTACCGGCCCTTTCCCAACATGGTTTAACCTTCAATGGTCCTAAATGTTTCTCTGAACTTGTATGCTGCCCATTTGGCCACTCGCAAATACTCAGATTTATCTTCATGTAAGCTGACAGATAAGTAATTCTATACAATTCTAGCTTAGAAAAATTACTTTATAATTTAATATATAAGGCCATTATATTACAGAGGGGAAGTTGATATGAACCTCAGATAATGGGTGAGAATAAATGGGAAACAGGTTGTTGAAGTGATTTGATGAAATAAATATCTAAAATTGAACTATGACCATCATACACAGGGAGTATCTGCAAAGTACTGCAATGTACTTGACTCAGAAAGACTTTCAAACACTGGAAAAGAAAAATGAGGGACTACAACCTCAGAGGTCATTTTTAATGCTGATGAGGAATTTTATTTTAATGCCTCATACTCAGTCAGAACATGCTGAATTAGCATTCAAAATACTGTTTACTATTCATTTTTTAACAGAAAAGCTGAGTCAGTGATTCAACAAACTAATTATAAGACTATTAAAAATGATGCCAGAACAAATATACAGCTATTAATAAAACCTTACAAAAATAAAAGTATACAGCAAGCTTAATACTTCTCAGATCAAATTATTTAAAATCCTGAAAGAAATGTATGTCCACTGAGATTCCCAAATAAATACACAGAGATATACATTTATATAGCCATATTACATTCATATATATATATATATATAGCTCTATTAACATCTATATTTACCTATATGTCATATCTGTATTTGTAACAGATAAAGAGTTACCATTTATTAATGCTTACTTTGTGTCAGGTACAGTTCTGAGCATCTGACAGGTATAACTCATTTAATTATCACGACTGCCTTATCAAACTGATTACTGTATTTCAGATAAGGAAGCTGAGTACAGGGGAGCTACGTAAAACCAAGACTTATCAAAGTTATAAGTAATTTGCCTAAGGTCACCAGGCTAGAGAACGCTGTAGCCAGACAGCCTGGCTTTGGGAGCCTGCAGTCTTACAGAAGAAGACACACAGAGACGCACAAATGTGTATCAGAATGAGAGCCATGGGTAAGAACTCTGTCTTATGCACCACCATAGCCAGACAATAAAATGTGCCTGGCTTTTGGCAGGCAGTCAACAAATATTTTTGAAAGAATAAACACAGAGTATGAGTGCAGTTCAATACTATGGAACATAAGTACTCTTTATATAATGGTAGCTTAGCAATAGCTAACGCTGTCTTGTTAAGTCACATCACTGCAATCTAGCTAACCATGCAGTCAATCAGTATTATTTAACTAGCATTATAGCCTGGTTCTGAGTATAACGAAGAGGATGTTTATTTTGGTCATCTATGCTTCTACATAAGTATCATTTAAAATGTCATTCAAATTCAGTAAGGAAGGTTTCCTTCCTTCCTTACTACAAGACCATTAAAAACAAGTGATTTTGTTTTCATTCCCACTAAAATTTAGTCACAATCTAGAGGCTTCCCAGCAAAGCCTCAAAATAATGCTGGAGGAGAGACAACTTGGCCCATGACTTGGAGCCTACGTCTATGGCTGGGGATTTGGGGTCCAGCAATTCTCACCTCCCCATTCTAGGTGATCACCTGCCAAGGACATAGTGCATAGCACTTTGTACCTACAGGGCCTATTTCAGTTCTCACTTGGGAACAGGTTCTACCTGATCTGGATTTTTTGCTCAGACCATTTTCTTATCAAATCCACCTTCTGCCTAAACTCAAAAACGTGTTTATACTTGACAAAAATTCTGACTGTAGTTCACAAGTTAATGTCACCGCATTCATGGTCCATGCCCCGCCCTTATGAATTCACAGTTAAACTCCCCAAGTTACACAACACTGGAGCACCTCTGTCTTCCCTCTGCCAGAAGGATCTATGGCTGTTTCTTTATATGGCTTGACTGAATATTTAGAGACATCTTAAACCAAAATAATCAACTTTTTATCTTAAAGTATATATCAACTGTCACAATATTCAAAATGCAACTTAACAATGGAAAAAGTGGGGAGGTAGAGACACACATTATTAAATTGTGCTGTATCGGCAAGGCTCCAAAAAAACTGTTTTATAGAAGTAGTGGAAGAAAATGCCCTCACGTGACCTGTTACTACTAAAGACTTGTCTAGAAAGTACCTACGCCCCTCCCCCTCACAAACACACACTAGATGGGTGTTTTTACTAAGATACTGGAGGAGAAACACCATAGCATCAGTTGGAGGAAAAGGGAACTAAGGGCAAATGCAGGTATCTCTGGGGCAAATCCCTTTCACTGGTCCGGATAGGCAAGCCATCGACTCCCCTGGCAAGCAATGGCCCCTTCAGGGATGCGCAGCTTCAGCCAAGGACAGATGACAATGATGGCTTCCTCCTGAAGATAAGAAACTTGGTCAATATTCCTGGTTCAGTGACCTGAGAGACCGGGGTGGGAGTGAGGGGGTGGCATCTTAGCATCCTTGCATGGTACAGCATCTTGGTACCTTAGTATTGCAGCATCTTAGTATCCTTATGGATACAAAACATACATCACACCTTTTACAGTATTTTGCACTTATGTTTCCTTTTCATAAAGGTCGTATTTTTGCCAGGACACATATTTTGAAATTATGTTTTTAGTTAATTGTGGAAAGTCTCGGGAAACTTGGCCAGAGAGAGAGAGGACATTACTGCTCTCCATTCTAAGACTTACACAGGGAAAGAAGCAGTAATTCTCTTTTGTATTTCAAAGGACTTTCACATTTGAACCAAAATGCAACCTCTCCCCCTCTACCTGCACTATGCCTCTCAGACATACGCACCGCCTAACTCTGCCCATCTCTTCTTATGGTCAATGCTTTAATGTTAAAGCTTAGTGGGTTCCTCCATCAAGACCAGAGTAAACATTTTTAAGGAAAGAATGATTACACAAATTTCTTTATTTTTTTTTAATCAAGTAGTCTTTGAATCTCTAATCGTTTTTCATTCATATATTGAACTGCTAATTTGACTGATGCACAAAGGTTAATGACTGTTGTCTTTATAAACTGTGCTCGTTATCATTACATAAATTGTGTTTCTTTATTCTTTTAGTGCTTATAACCTTCAATGGCACCTTTTCTCATACTTTTTGTTTGGTACAGCTTTGCCAATCCAATAATTTTTAACCTTTATTAAGGTTAAACCAAATTACTTTGTTTTAAGTGTTTGTCATATAAATAATACATAGATAACTCTTGGTGTGTGTGTGACGTGTGTGTTTTGACACTGATTCTAAATGGCAGCTGTGGCCAGTCACAATTATTAACAGTGTAACAACTGATACACTTACTTTTATTTCTTCCATTTTACATTATCTTTACTATTAATTTTATCTCTTTTTTCCCTTTCCTTGTATTAATTTTATGTTTTTCCCTTTGTGTCTTGTTTCCCAATTCCATCAAGTTACTAGACATTCTCTTCCCCTCTCAGCGGTATTTTTCCATGCGGTTAGTGGTCGTTCCCTTCCTGAACATTCACAAACACTTCTTCCCCTACTATTGTTTAAAAACACAATTCCTACTATTTTCTCAACCACTACACTCGGCAAACTCGGTAAGATGGCATCATTTGAATACTTTGACTTCTCCCTCCAGCCCAACTCTTAGCTAAATAAGAGTTCAGTGCTTTTAAATTCACACAATTCTTTATGTTTTCTTTTCAAGAATTTCTCTTCAGCCTCCAGAGCCCTTATCAGTGCCTTTGGATGTTCCCAGCCACGTGCACAATGCAAAGACATCTTCATGAGCGCTCCGCTTCTCCCCACAGTCCTCTGTATTGGTATCTGTTGTAATTAAGTTGTAATGTGGTCAGAACTGTCTTTTTAAGCATTTTCCTAAGATGGACCACTCTTTCAGATGCTTAGCTATGACTCCCAGCATCACGCCCCCTTCTTCTATCCTCTGCTTTGTGATGTGGGAGCCGGGGCTCTCTGAGCCACATGTCGCTTTGCAGCTGGGTCCCTGTTAGGCTCCGCCAACAGAGGGAGCCAGAAGGAGACCACAAGGCAGGAGGAAGAAAACGCAGCGCTCCGGTTTGCTGTCTGTGGCTTTCCGCACGGCTCAGGCCTCCCTGCCTCACGCTGGCAGCAGCACTGTGCTCCTGCAGCAGCGGTTTAACTCAGTCTGCAGCTTGCCCACACTTGCAAAGTCAACCTCAATGCACCCCACACTCGGGAGACACGAACCCCAGCCACTGGTAGGTTCCTCAAAAATCTGAGTCCCAGGCCCCTGCTTCTCTTCCAAATTCAGAGGTATGAGCCCACCAGCCAGGAGACACCCCTCCTCATACATCGGAGCTGCAGTTCCAGAGCTCTGCCTCCCCCTCCAAACTTCGGCATTTTAACAACTCCTACTGCTTCCTGCCAGTGTTACCCCTGGGACACCTTAGAGCTACACAGTCCGATACAGTCGATATTACCCACATGTGGCCACGAAGAGCACAAAACGTGGCTTGTCCACACTCAGATGTGCTGTCAGTAAAAAACATGGATTTTTAATACTTAGCGTGAAAATGTAATATACCTTGTTAATAAATCTCACTGATTAATGTGAAAATGATCATCTTTTGGATATATTGAGGTAAATAAAATATCTTTGAATGATTTTCACCTATTTCTTTTTCCATTTTTCGAGTGGCTACTAGAAAATTTTTAATTACATAGATGGTTCAGATTATATTTCTATTAAACGGCACAGCCTTAGTGTTGTTGTTTTCTGCCCCAATACCTCGTTAACAATTCTTATATTAAATTCTCTTTATAAAAATAACTGATGAGTTTTGTCTCCTTAATGGACTCTGGCTGCGAGCTGATAACATTAATAAATTCTCTAAACCCTTGCATATCTGTAAGTCTCTTTTTCACCCTGACAGGTGAATGAGAGCTCAACCCAGAATTTAGGGATTCTGGTCCTTTTTCTCAGGAATGCCCAGAAGTCATTCCACTGCCTCGTTCCCAGTTTGGCAGAAGAACGCCTAAACCCAGACTGACCCCATTTCCTTTATAAATCAGTGCTTCCGTCTGTTAGGAAGCCTGTCAGAGTTTCTCCTGGTCCTTAAGTTCAGAAACTGGAGTTCATGACGAGGTGTGCATCTCTTCTCATCAATCCCGCCCGGCATAGGTCTTTCAGTTTGCAGGCGCCAGTCTTTCTTCAGCTCAGTAATATGTTTTATATCATTTAATTATCACCACTCCTCTATCTCTTCCCTTTATCTCCAACCCAGAATTTAGTGTATTTCATCAACTACAATGTGCATGGGCTTACTTCCCCCCATCCTTCAATATCTATGAAATCAAGATGCCTCTTAAAATGAATGTGCCCTATAATCAAGTGGCAATGGTTGCCAATGCTACAAACATGAAAAGCGCCACTGAAATATTCTAACAGTTCTTGCTCTTAGAAGCACCTTTTCCGAGTGCTCTTCATACCTGTTTTCCTCCTTAGCTGGGGCTTCTTTTCATCTGCCTGCTCACCAGGGCTCAGGCTCAGCTGCCCAGCTATGTTAAGCAGGGGTACCTGCTGACTAGCCCAGTGGTACACCCACCAGCTGATAGATTTTCAACCCCTTGTCAAGGGAACCAGGAGAAAGTCTCCCTCTTTGCAACTCCCGCCCCCGCCCCCACCCATCTAGACCAGTTGACAGGGACATGGAAATCAAAAGGGTCTCTGGGAACCATTCAGGTAGACCAGGCCACTCTGGTG
The DNA here is from genome assembly GCA_004026545.1 of Mormoops blainvillei. Classification (NCBI taxonomy): domain Eukaryota; kingdom Metazoa; phylum Chordata; class Mammalia; order Chiroptera; family Mormoopidae; genus Mormoops; species Mormoops blainvillei. Next base: position 44,103 of record PVJD01009725.1, read on the forward strand.
GTCCTTGTGCTATGCCAAAACTGACCCACTGGCCCACACCCATCCCTCAGAGGCTCTCCTAGGAGAAAGTAGCTGGGACTTACACCGAAACTGAAATGATAAGACAGTGGAGATGCTTTCAAGCCTCCAACTCCTGAGAATCCTCTCCACTTAAAAAATTTCTATTATATCTTTATTGTTCTCAACATTGAAGGGTAAGCTAAAGCATTTTAGGGCAGAGCTGATAAAAACGGCTGAATGGAGCAATCTAGAGCACCGTACATGAATTCTAGGGAAATAACTCCCTATCTTGAGGTATAACATAGCTCCCCTGCACGACAAGCACCAGGAAATCTCCCTACCCTATGCATACAGGGTGAGAACAACTAACACCAAAACACAACCAAGTAAGAGCGGTTTTACCAAGGGGCAGAAGAACAACACTGTCTAGTTTCGCAGCTCGCTGATAATAATGAGGAGTAATTAAGGAGCGGGTCTCAAGGAATCAAGGAATAGATTGCTTATATTCACGAGCAGTGCTTTGATTAAATACTGCACAGTAGTAATCTCAGGAAGAAACGCCATGGCAAGCAGCTCCTCTATAATGCTGGTGCAATGCACAGCCCACTGAGAGATGAGTGACACCCTCTTGGAAAGCTGGGAGCAGAATGAAGTTGTATGAGAAACAGGCGCAGCCCACCTCCAGCAGTATATGCTGCAAAACCAATTTCATTCTCAAAAAACTATATGAAACACACTCCAACCAAAGGACAGATAGCCTCTGAAGAATCAAATTTTACATCACTGATGACAACCGCAGTTGTTATGATTAGCTAAACACAGGCCTTCAAAAAGAATCTCCAACTGCCTCACTTCTGAGTAAAGGTGGCCCTATATTCTTACCTCAACTGCTCTGTAACCTCAAAAGAAATATCACAGAGTGGAAGGGGCCTTAGATGACCAAGCTCACCCTCTGCTGAAAGTCACCTTGGCCTGCACATGAAGGACAACAGACACCGGCACCCACCGTGCCCGCTCCACACTGCATTCTCCCAGGTAACTGGCAATCAATTTTCAGGGCTCTCTGACACTGTTCATCAGCGAAAAAGTCATTCCTCGGCAGATGTCTATTTCTATGAAATCACACTTAAAAAAAAAAATAAAGCCTAACAGAAACACGTTGATTTGAAAGCCACACTAAGCGGCGTACGGGATTTCATTTAATTTTCATCTAGAACATAAAATGAGATGACAGAAGCATGTACCAAAAGAAGAAAAAATGTGAAAACCTGTATGATTTTTACCTACTGTCATTTTAGGGTAACTGCTATTCATTCCCTTACTTGATATTTTCTGTCTCTGACTCAAAAGTTAAATCATAGCCATAATTTAAGAAATAAAGAATTACCCTTCCGAATTCACATCAATAACAAAAACAAAAAAATAAATGGAGTCACCTGAAATAGAAACACCCTAAAAAGAACTTTTTGTGAATATATATGGAGGTCACAGTATGGGAACAAGGAATCAACCCTCGGGAGACAGAGTGTAACATCGAGCCTCGCTCTTGAGGAATTTACCAGGAGTCGCAATTCATTGTTACAAAAGGCATTTAAACCCACATGGTCCTTTCACTCTCTATTCCATTTAATTTTTACTACTGAAGATTTTAACATACAACTTACACCATCTAAATGAAAAAAATTTACTAAATGTTAAACTAATAATATTATAATAGCTACTATTCATGGAGCACTCCTTGTACCAGGCATTTTAACAGGTGTTTTACATAAGTTATTTCATGTAATCCTCGCAAAAATCCCACAGACTCGTCGTTATTCACCATTCAAAGCTAGATTTAGAAAACAAAATGGAGATGGGTAAATAAGTTGTTCAAAATTACATAGAAAAATAGATGATGGAATTTGTATTCCGTTTAGATTTAACTCCATCTAGATTTAACTCCAATACCCCTGTAGTCACTGTTACATGATCTTAATTGCTTAGCTGAAGCCCCTCAAGGTAAAACGCTCTGTGGTCTGATTGCAACATTAATATACACACCCAGGCTTCCTGCCCTGCCACCTTTCGTCGACTTGTGCAGGACACGACTTGCCTTTTGCCCAGCCCCAATGCAGCTGCCAAAGCAGGCACAGGTGCTGCTATCACATGGCAAGAAGAGGCTACCAGATGACAGACGATGTGCTTCCTTCCACTCTTTCCTTTTTTCACTCAGGCTCCTGAGGTCGAGAAACACTGCTATAGCACTATTCCGAAGGTACGATCTGCATATAAAATTACATTCGGTGAAGATGCATAAACTAAAGGTTAGAGCTACACCGACTGTGACTACAAAACACTATGTATAACATGGTACAAAAACTGTAAAAGGTCTGCGTTAGGTCTTTTTTCCCTTCAGAGTTACTAAGGCTGAGAAGGTAATAAATTAATATTTCAGGTGCTTTGTAAAGGTACACATGCCAATGCAATCCCTCCAACTTAGCAGTTACAGAGGTGGTGATGCTCCAAATCCCTTCACCCATCTAAGTGGGGAGGAAAAGGAGCTGTGAAGTTGGCGAGAGGAGGGAGGATGCTCGCCGGGCTTTTGAAATGGGCTCTTGACTGTGCGGCAGCCTTTCCAGAAGAAAACCACCGTGGCACTGGGACGCAGAGCCAGGGGGTGCATTTCAACATTAGTTAAAAACATCTTGGACATAACTGTTTACGTGTTACAACAATGTTTAATAATGTGAAAACTTCAAAATCACTAGGTAACCTGTATCTCCTTATACAAATAAAACTCTAGTTCTGTAATGTTAACAATCGTTTCTAAATTTCCACTGTATATAGGCCTGAGGAACTAAGGCATTTTAATGATGCAGTATTAGTCACTGACACAGTGCTCCAATCCCAGGCAGCACAGCCCATGTTAGCTAAACTAACAAAATGAATAATTTATCTGTCAGCCAGCAGGAATTCACTAGGCCACCTTCATTATTTACTTCACAATACCCATTTCCATCATTTTTGAAATAACAGTTGTAGCTATTCAAGATGAGCCTACTGGCTACCTACATAGTTTCTGACCTACAGATCACAGGAAAATTAATTAATTCTCCATTCAAAAAAAAAAAATCTAGGTAATTAAGTATGTTTTAAAATCAACCTACACTCCCTCACTGATTTCCCTCATTAATTATAATCCGTTAAATGTCAATAATCACTAATGTATAATATAATCAATATAACCAAATATAGTCAATATAATCAATACAGCACACTGGCTATATTATTGCCACTGCACAAAAACCAATGTATAGCTTCATCAATTGTGTACATTTATACCTTTTGCTACTTGAATTTTCCCTATTGCACCAGAAAAGAGATTTTTTTAAAAAGAACAAACAATTTTAAAAACAAAAATGCTTCTATCGTTTTCTGCCATGGAAAGAATTTTATGGCTTCTCACTGTAACTAACAGGGCTGCGAAAACAGCAAGAAACCAGATGCGCTCACGGTGATCCAGAACAAATTTCATCGCAGAGACCGAGGCTTGAATTCGATCGCTCTCTGACACTCTGCCGAATATCAAAAGTTTCCCACTTACTCCACAGTTCACAGGAGGCCTATCTAGCTACAATTTTACAGAGAAGATAGCTGTCATGGAGATTTGAAAAATGGTCCCTGAATCAGATACTGCAGTTTTTATAAGCAGCTAGAATTGTACTAACTCACATTCAACTCCTTGTTAAAATAATTTTAAAGATAAATACATACTGTCAAGGAAGAAAAATTTCAGGGGTTACTATAAATTTCATTAAGATATATGGCAGATGTTACGTGGAAGATGAATATTCATTCCATCTGGCCTCCACTGCAATCATTTTTTCTTTACAGTGATTTCCAAATATCTCAACTTAAAATGCTTACATTGTACAAAAATTCAACTACAACACATTTGTGGTGCAAACAGTTTGTCATTTTTTTTTTTTTGGCTTCGTTCAACATGACTAAGTTTGTTAATGTATTTTGACAGACTTGCATAACATCCTAAAATGTTTTGAACAATGCAGTTTAGGCCACAATGCAATATTAATGAGTGAATAATGTTCTTGAATATAAGGTTTAATATTTAATGATTCAGAGTGCTGCCTGGATTTGATGCAGAAGAAAAATGTGGTTTGGAATCACTGCATTTATCAGGGGACCTGGGAAAAAGACCATGGACTCCAAGTAAACCTTTACCCCAAACTTTGAGCTGGGGTCTCAGGTGTGAAACTGATGCTTTAGCCACAACTGAATTTCTAGTGCTTATCTGTACTCACAGTGTCATACAATTTATTAAGTGCCATTCAATAGAACTTTTAAATTACTAGGAACTCACATGTCTCTGCCAAGAGATTAAAAAAAAAAAGGAATATTAGTGTAAAAATAACACTGGGTAGTGTGCATTCAAACACATTTAGGAATAAATGTGCCAGTTGCATCAACATGTCGATTTGATTACTCTTCTTTTTAAAAATATGTGAAACTGTAACAAAGTCGCAAGTTGGATCAAATAAGGACTTATCTCCATACCTGCCATAAAGGGAAGAATCTAAGGATCACACAGGGAAGTTCAAGTTGGTTCAATGTGTCAATCTAAGCCAATGAATGGTAATCTGCACACATTATTGGACTTGCTTCATTTGCAAGCAATTCTACATCTTCAGCATAAGGAATTTATTGAAATCAGTTGATACCCAAAACCATAGAACTGTGAAGGACTGGAATGTTAATATTACTGTGGATTTCAAATGAAACACTAGTCAAAAGATAAAAATAAGGTTCAATTTCCAATATTTACCTGCATTTATAGTTCACAATAGCCACATCAATAAATCTCTAAAACATAACCTAGAGTTAGAACACCTGAGATGGAGGCTCTGCCGCATGCTGAATTTATTAATAAAAGCTCTCTGAGCTGTTGGTTTTCTCACGGGAAGATGGGCTTGGTAACACCCTATATCAAATGAATGTTGTAGAATCAAATTCAATTAATAATGTGAAACACTAAATCCAACAGAAAGCATTATACCAATGTGAGTAAACAAAGCAAAAACTATGTAACATTTATTGAGCACTACCAATGCTCTATGGCCCTGCACAAAACCCTTCCCTTACATTGTCACTGTGGTTAGGATAAAAAGAGAAGGCAATTTCTATGTTTTCTCATTTCATTTCTACAAACAGGAAAAATAAGCACAAAAATAATAAAAAAGTGAACACATATGGGTGAAATATTTTCTAATATCTATACTTCCATTAATGTCATGTTTTGATAGTTTAAAAAGTATCTTCTTAATTTGGAAAACAGACATTATCAGTAATATTCAATGCTCTAGTAACCAATTTGATACAACATGTTTTAATCACTGATTAAAGTATTCATTGAGCATTTATGTGCTTAGGACAGTATACAAAGTATTTTTTTTAATATCAGTGATTCTACCATTAACAACAGTGTCAGTTTTTCCTTTATATGAGAACATTTACATAATGCAATTATTAACTTCACTCTATTCCATTTTAACCAGATCAGCAATTATATCAACTATTTGTAAAAAAAGACAAAGAAAACAAAACTGCTTTAAACTGTATACTGTAGAAAACTTGAAAAGTTTGGCAATGATAGCTAATAGTAACAACATAGCCAGGGAAAATCATTATTTTTTCCTGTTAAACCATTTAAAAGAATTAGTACTACATATTCAATGAAAATTAATTAATTCTTCTTAGCACTGGTCCTGACGCTCCTTCAGGTAACGATGGTGTCTCTTTAAGGGAGCACAGGTTCGGTAATTAGACTTTTCTCAAATGTGAATTAACTGAAACAAAAGGCAGACAGATATTCACTTGGTACTTTTTTATATACCCCAATCTCAAAATCAATATTAAATTACAGTAGCTTTTATGATCATTCTCTAATTTACAATGTACTTAAGAGCAGAATAGCATTAGCAGGAAAATGACAGAAAGAGTGCATCACACAACTGTTAATGTGGGGCTACCGCTGGGGAGTGGGGTTGGGCACTGGGCCCAGCATTTTTCACTTCAGTGACGTCGCCATCACCATGTACTGAGTTTAAATAAAATAAAATATGTTAGAGTGACACTGATCAACAGAAATACAATGCACACTACAGATATAATTTTACATTTTCCAAAAGCCACACTGAAAAAGTGAAAAGAAGGCGCGGGCCAGGGGCACAATGGATAACGCGTCTGAGTATACATGAGAAAAAGAGAGAAGAGTCAGGTCCAATTAATTTTAATGATATATCTTATGGAGCCTGATACATCCAAAATATTCTCATTGCTACATGGGATCAATACAATAATTATTAAAGAAATATGGTATACTGTCATGGTGTTTTATACTTAGAGCAAATCTCAATTTGAACCACACCCACAGTTCAAGTGCTTAATAATTTACCTGTGGCCACACGACAGACAGCAGAGGGCTATGAAAAGTTTCAAAGGCATATGTAGGCACAAGTTAGATAATTTTCTTCCTAAATTGCAAAGCAATAAAGAGCTGCTCATTAAAGCTTCTCTGCGTCAGTTCTCTGCTCCCAGCACACTGCTGCTTCACCGCTGATCGTGAAGGTCTTCATCCAGGTTTAGCTTTTGATGGTACCTTACTCACCAATGATTTAACTTTTCTCTGCAAGGCCATATTTAGCCTGCTATTCGATGCCCTCAAACCCTGCATGTTATTTATATTCCTGGTACATACATGAGAATTGTTAATTACATAATTGTGTGCAATGCCATTGACTGTCTTCATTTCAGAGCTTTAACTATATTAGCAAAGTTGGGTACTGCGAATCACCTGGGTTTCCTTTCAGAAAATCTTTAAAAGGCCAAACACAATTGCACCCTTTCCCCTCCCATTAACACTCCAATATTTCAGCAACACAGGCCTGTGAACTTCACAGATGGTCTTCCCAGCCCTTGAAAACAATTTTCTGAGCAAGCAAAAGAAAGCAAAGGTACCAATACATAAAGATCAACCACTGAGCACCAATATCTAATTTCAAAACTTGTTTATATTAACTAAAAGGATTATTTTTCAAACTAAAAGCCAACTTGACTTTTTTTAACCATTGGTAATCTGATAAGGGGAAAAAATACCCTTATTTCTTCCACTTAGCACTTGCAAAATGAGACACAGGCACAGCTTTGGAAAGAGACATTCAACGGCTCATGGAAAAAAAAAGTTCCTCTGGCCTCATTTAGCTTGTTTTCCCTTCATTTTCACCAATATAGAGATTTTCTACACTTCTTGGAAAAGATAAAGGCAAGAGGAAATGAGAACGGCCACGTGCGGAAAACATCACACAAGAGGTGTCTCACTGTAGATGGACAGACGGGTCAGACAAAGAATCACAGTTATGGAACACTTACTAGGATTCTGTGTGAGTCACTGTGCTGCGCTAAGAACTTTACATGAACATCCCATTTATCCTCGAAATAAACCTAAAGATACCCCAAGGGAGGGTGTTATTATCGTCCTCCATCTTGAAGATGAAAAACTGACCCCTGAGGAAGTTAAGTAATACACTCTGTCATCTCCAAACTAGTAACCCATAAAGTTAAAATTCAAACCCAAGTCATCTGACCCAAAACCACACTCTTAACCATCATATTTTACTACTCTTCAAAGAGAAAAAAAGTTCTCTGTAAGGCAAAGCATTTTGTATTGAAAGTTTAATGTTTGCCAGGCACCCTATCTATATATGTGTCATATACAGATGATCATATTTAACCTTCATGTAACACTTCATGTAACCACAAGCTTATCAGGCTGCTATTCTCATTTAACCCAATTTCACGGCTGAGGAAACTGAAGCACAGAAGGGGACACCACCTACTCAAGACCACAGAGGGCCAAGAGGGAAAGCCAGCATTCAGATCATGGCTCTTAACTGCAAGCGACAACACTTGGCTCCTGTTGCTCCCCTCACAATGTAGGTGCATCTGCAATTACCGTGATGGTAGAAACCATTAGGGTTTCCTACTAAAATAATTTTATTTGGAGCACATAACAGTTCACAAAGAGCATTCTTTAGACAGATACAACCTAGATGAAGGCAGGCACTTAAAAAAAATTACTGTTATAAGAAGACTGTTAGAGGCTACAACACTGCTTTAATTTCTAATTCATTTGCAGCTTGCTTTAGTAGAATTAATTCACAACCAGGAGAACAATTTAAATGGGAACACATTATAAATTTTTTCTTTTCAAATATCTATAGAACAATTATAAAAATTGCTCTTCCATTTAATATCACATCATAATGACACCTGAAATCTTCACGTATTACACTCATATCGGCAGTAAATGTTGCAATGATATTTACTTACCATTAGTTTAAACAGAGATTGAGTAAGAATAAAAATGAAAATGAGTAACTCTGTTATAAGTTTCATTAAGGTTTCCACAGTGAAATGAAATGGCTAAGTCACTGAAAATGCATGTGAAAAATAAAACATTAATCTGAATTTATAGGAGTATGTGTGTCTGAGAGCATGAAAATGAGGTAAAAATAGAAGAAACCACTAAGGTCAAGTCAGATAGTTTTGAAAGAAATTAATCCTAAAAGCATTAAGGATTTCCCTATATATTAAAATTAATGAAGATGAACCTCCAAAAGCAGGTTCTCATGTAAGATAAATATTTCAAAGACAATATGCAACCTGATTTGCAGAAAATTGCTTATAAAACGTGAAACTCCCATTACTGGCAATTCTTAAAAATTCCCTTAAGATCCATGTTTACAAAGCTAAAGGAGTACAAAATTGGCAAATATGCTCTTAAAATAGCAGAAGACATGTTTGCTTTAAAAATGGGCTTCAAATGGTAAATTAACCTCTCTGGGTTTGGCTTAGTCCCAAGAGAAGTATTGTTTCTTTAAAGCAAAATTAAGAATAACAAATACCACCACTGAGCTTTTATTTTTTTATCTGTGTAAGATACATAAAACTGGTTAAACATCTCACATAATTCAAAACTTTAGTAATTGAGAAAATGATAATTTTATCACTGTCCTCCCTATATAACAGTAAAAAGGCACCATGTGTCTGTAAAGACCAATCTTACTTCCCTTCTTCAGCATGATAATGCACTACAATTTATAGTCGGTTGTCAAGTTCAAATTTGGATACTCTTCTGTATCTCACAGAGTCTCAATGCTTCAACTCAAGGTTTTGCCACAACAATTTGCCACCTTTGACTGGCTACTCATTGGTCCACCTGTTTTAATACCACAAACATACCTGCTTAGATAAAAAGTAGATGAATAGAGACATATGACATCATTTTCATAAATCAATTAACTCCTAGCCCTAACCCTTTTTAAACTTCAAGCCTCAATCACTAAAGAGCCCTGATGAAAATAACTTCCATTAGAAAATCAACGCTTAGAACTCTGGACCTGGAAGATACCGTAAAGATTTAATATAAGAATCAATTTCCTGCTGAGGAAGAAATATAAAATAAAACCACACCCATCAATTTTTGCATATATATATATATATATATATATATATATATCAGTCGGTCTATCTACCTTTTATGGACAGAATTGTGTCTCTCCCACACTTCATATGGCTCTATTTATAGACAGGGTCTTTAAAAGAGATAATCATGGTTAAATGCAATCATACAGGTGGGACCCTAATCCAGCAGGACTGGTGTCCACATAAGAAGAGGAAGAGACACCCGGGATGTGCTCTCAGAGAAAAAGAGGGCACGCTGAGGACATGGAGAGATGGCAGCCATCAGCAGGCCAAGCGGAGAGGCCTCGGGGGAAGCCAAGCCTGCTGACACTTCATTTGGACTTCCAGTCTCCAGAATCATGAGAAAGTAAACCTGTGTTGTTTGAACTGCCCGGTCCGCAGTATTTTTTATGGCAGCCCTAGCAAATGAATACACCATCTCTGGAAGAAGAATACCAGAGCAGCTTCAAGGTTCTGGAAAGGCAGGGCTGATTGCAATGCCAAGGTCGACCATGACAACAAAAGGAAAGTGTAGGAAAAGCTAGCTTACAACTAAGGATAGAACTCAAATGGAACCAAGATTAAAAACAGTATCCTGCATAGAGGTCAGTCAGGTTAACTTATCTCTAGGTAAACCATGAATTATAATGTATGTCCAAGAGAATGAGAACCACTGAAGACACTGAAATAATTAAGCACCAGAAGAAAGATAACACGAGTAAAACTGCAATGGGGAGGGGGAACAGTTTCTAGGCCTGAAGCAGGAAAGGAGCAAGAGAAACTTTTTAAATAGCATAATACTTTGCAATGAAGAGAAGTTCCAAAGGCAGATGCTTTTCATTTTGGTTCAGTGATCTACGGAGTTTAATCACCATGATACAGCAAATTGGAAACTCCGGGCTTTGCTGGTTTAGCGAATGTGTGAAACCTCCACAGTCATATCTGTAATAAGAACGGAGTTGATTCAACAGATTAACAGCTACAGTAGAAGTAGTTGAGGTAATAATCATTATTGCTTTTATTATTAAAAATGGCATCATTATAAAAGCTTATGGGATTAATGTAATTATAATATATTATTTGATCCTTACAATGACACTAGAAGAAAAGTAGGATTTCACTCTTTCATAATTGTTTGCATTTTTTAAAGAAAAATGTTCAAAACACTAGTAAGTAGAGACAGCAGTACTAGAACCCTGGCCTTCTGATTCCCAATTCTGGATTGCGCTTGTCTCAAAACACACACACGCACACCTAAAATCTCTGCCATCTTTTCCACATCATCGCGTTAGTCAGCATCGCGCGGGTCTCCGGGCTCCCTCACTCCCCGGCGGCCTGAGCAATGGACTAGTCTTGTGCATCTGCTATTGGTCTGGAAGCAAGAAAAGCTCCAGCAAAAATATTTACTTACATATTTTAGAATAATAAGAGGGGCACATAATATAAAATAACTGCACTAATTACAAATTTAGTATCAGGTCTTTAAGGGAATCAAGAAACAAGTAATAAAAGTGTAAGCTATGTAATTTTTGCCAGATTTTGCATTTGAATCTTTAGAGTTACTTGATTTTTCCTTTTTTTTCTTACTGTAGCAAGCAGGAAATGAACACCACATTATCCTTCAACAGATGAAAGTATGGTCAAATTAAACATCAACAATTATGTATTTAGTATATACTGTGTACAGGGCATTGTTTAGAAAGCTGTAAATAACTCAAAGCTGGTTTATTCTACTGACGCTTGATTTAATGACAAGTTGATTGGTTAATTAAGTCACATTTAGGCCAGCTCTGTTGGGGCAATTTTAGAAATATCACTGAGTTCACTCTGGGACAAACAGAGTCCACCAGTTGCATAGTGTCTCTCAATACTGTATGTCTATCGTACCTCCTCACCCATACAAAGGTTTTAGCAACAGGTTTTTAAAGCTGATAACGAGAACATTATTAAAACTGAGTTACAGTTTAAACTGAGTTCTTTTAAACTACACAGACTTAACAATAACTCAAACTGATCCGGCAGGTATTTACCAGGTAAGTCAAGTCTCACGGTACTCCATCGGCAACAAAAGCAACACAGAGACTACCCCATCACGCTCAGAGCCTCCCACCCAGAGCTAACGAAAATGCTTTCCGAAGAAGCAAACACCGGCGGGCAGGGTCGCACGGGCACACCCTAAAACCACAGCGGCTCTCTGACTCCTCTGCCCCCATAGCGAGACAAAAGAAGGGACTCGCACTGGCGGTGAGCTAACCAGCGAAGTTTCGTGAAGGTAATTTGACGATAATAGTATTTCATATAACCTTCGACTTAATAATTCCACTTACAGAAATTTACCCTAAGGACATAATGCTGGTTATCTGTAAATTCAATAACAAGAATATTCGAAGCAGTGTGTTTATAGCAGTGAAACATTTTGACCCATTTGTTGGGAAGACTAAATGTCTAACAGGGAATTACCATGAATTTAATGACAAAAAATGCCCACAATAAACCTTAAGAACAAAAATAAAGAGTCTCAGAAAAACAACAGGGACAGTATGATACCGCTTGTGTCATTTTCCCCTATGTGTTCATGCCTGTGTAGCAAAATATTTACCACAGTTTTGTGTGACTAGTGGGGATTATGGTGATTTTTTTTTTCATTTTGTTTAGGCACATTTCTCTAATTCTCTATACAATGTATATTATTTTTGTAAGTAGGAAAAAAACACCTCATTACTATCATGTGACTTTTGCTTTGGTCCACAGATATCCTCAGGTACTAGGAAGATATTATGGGTGAGGTGATAACAGAACACAGAAAAGCAGGCCAGGTTACAATAAAGAGTCAACTGTGGGGAAAGGTAAGAGAAACAGGCAGAGATCTGCCTTCCCTTCATCCTGGGTCGAGTCTGGTGTCCTCCAGGTGCCCGGTCTTTTAGGTGACTGAGCCATGTAAGGGTGTTATTAGAACTACTGCCTTCTTTGCTTGAATGCTATGTCCTGGCTGCTTCAGCCACTTTGGCCGAAGAGCAAGTAGAAGGTATGGGAAGTGTTTGTCTGAACACCATCCTGCAGGGACATACATCTAGGCTTCGATTGAGTGGAGAAACGGTTTGGGCAGAAACAAGCACAACCCCTCTACCCTCCGTAATGACGCAGCCCGGGGAGCTGATGTGTTACTGAAGACTACTGTTCACCCTTGCTATGTTAATCTTCTTTCTCCTACATAATCACTTCCCTATTTTCTCACTGCTCATACATTCATTTGTTTCTGTGGTTTAAATTTTTAATAAAATTAAAACCTAAATAATAACTAAATACATACATACACACACATACATACCCAAAGGTAACTAGTAACTCTGGATTTCCTTAGAGACCCCACACTCCATCTACGCTGAGCCCTCTTCCGACAATGACACAATACGTACATTGCCATCTTCTGTGTCTCCCAATCTTCTGCGTCTTTTTCAGCTTCTTGATTAATTTATTTGCCCTTTCAAAATGTCCTCTAATTTATTACGGTCTTCCTGGAATTGCTGTCTGGCTTTTCAACGTGTGATATCAGGTGTCCCATAAACAACACGACTATCATATTAAAATCGTGAATTAGATCCAAGCATTTCTCCTTAAGCCTGTTAACTTGATGTTCTACAGGCTCATTTAATTTGCCATTTACAGAATAACCTTTCCAGGTGTACCTTTCAAGCCCTTCCTGCTGTTCTGGATACCTCTTAATATCTGTATGTTCGGAAAAAATCATTTGAATGAAGTAAGAAAATTAATTCTGGTTTTTTCCTGTTGGAAAGAACTGGAGGAGAAGCACACAGGGTGCAATAAACTCATGACTGGTCAACACCTGCAAGAGGACTGTCTTCCTAACTGTGGTGTAAATGGTCCCTCACAGTGAAAAGCAATGAATATTTCTGTCTTTGAAATGCAAAGCTGAGTGATCAAAACATTCAGGGAAAGAGATTTCCTATTCTTGGACATTTTGCCATTGGTATACAATAAGAGACAGCTGACTTTATGCATAGAATTGTCACCATATGTTCCCAGACTCAGCAAATGAAGACTATCGATGGTTTTCAGAAAAGAAAAGAAAAATAAAAAGAATCAATCAAAATGAGACTTTTTGGTCTTCTACACACATGTAGAAAAGCAAAAACTTCCGATTTAGTGGAGTAGGGGAGGCACACATATTTCAAGGGAAGGTCAGCATATTTCAAAAAATGTCAGTTTAAAAATTTACTTTGCCATTTCATAACATCTCTCAGCCTTATACTGTATAAGAATGACACAGTATGTTAATACATAAAGATAATACTAGTCAACCATAAAAAATGCCTGAGACAAATTTAAATGACCACAATAATAAAGAATTTGATCTTTTTGCATTCTCCCTAGTCTTATGTCAGTAAACTAGAATAAACATGTTATTAAAAGAGAATCAATAGAAGGCTTTAAAATATACAGTACCACAAAAGGTCAAGCCCTGGTATCGATTTTAATATAACATTTTTTGTGCAGCTTCCCAAAGGGTTCTTTTCTAATATTGTTCTTCATTTTTCTCTCACTTTGTTCCCTGACTGGTGAATTTGTTGTTCTTGTCTGCAAGAAGCTGTCTAAAGCTGAGTTTGCTGAGCGTGTGCCATTCCTGTGACAAGCTGCTAGAAAATGAAAAAAAAAAAATCAAGCAAGGAGAAAAAAACACTTAAAGGTAGTGGGAGAATGATAGATACAAGACAGCATGAAGCACAAGACAACATTCAACTCGCGAAATGTACAGAAATGTTGAAACTCAGAACACTTTGCCATGAGGGCCCTATGGGGCTTCAGCCTCCAAGGTGCCTTGAGTGGGCACTGATGCCTAGGAGTCAGGAAGGCCACAGAAAGTGCAAGGGAAGAAAAGATGACCTCAGGTTTCAACAAAAGAAACTGTCACAGAGCCAGGTAAAGGATGCAAATTTCTGAGACATAAATCCATGTGAAGTCTAGGCTCCTCCGGAACGTAAAGCACCAAACGTGCGAAGGGAAGCTGGAATGCCTTCAAACAGGGTGCGCGGGGACTAATCAGAGGTGTGGCACATGGCAAGAGCCTCGGACTTCCTGACCCTGTCCCAGTAACAAGGCTCAAAGGCTCAGGTAAGATACATTCTGGATCAGTCTCCTATAATTATGAATGTGTGACAGAGAATATATTGCACATGTCATTACAAAGTTGGAGTGTGTTTTTAGTTACCAATAAAAATAACCCAGCGCTCAGACTATATTCTCATATCAGTTTTTCACTTTTAGACAATGCTGAGTAAGCCAGAAAGGAGGGAAAAGTAAATCATTTTTGCCTAAGTCACCTGAAGTCAAAGAAATTGCTGCCACTGGAGTTAAAATTGAAGTCCCCATTTAAAAAAAAAAAAAGCCAATTAAGTCTGCTAGAAGGAAAGACAGTTGTTTCCTAAGAACCAAAAAAACTTGAAGAGGAAGCGCTGGGGAAGAAGCTTCCAGTAAAAGAGCTGGATTTGAATCCTGATATTGCCTTTTGCCAGTAACACAGCTTGGGCAAGGTGCTAAGCCTCTCTGAACTACATTCTTTTTTATTTTTCTTTTTTATTCTCACCCTAGGACATTCTTCATTGCTTCTAGAGAGAGAGGAAGGGAGAAAGAGCAACAGCAGTGCTAGAGAGAGGCATCCATTGGTTGCCTCGCATACACGCCCGGACAGAGGATCAAACCCAAAACCCAGGTATGTACCTAACCAGTAATCGAATCCACAACCATTCTGTTACAGAATGACATTCCAACCAACTGAGTCACACCAGCCAGGGCTCTGGGCTGCATTCTGGTTGTAAAACAAACCCATGGAGAGCAGAGCTACCACATCGATTTTGCTCCCCAGTTTGGTGGTCGGGGCGGGGGGGGGGGGGGGGGGTCAACCGGCCTTGGACCCTGGGGGAATGTCAGGGGCAGCACTTACAGGCTACCACATGGGCTAAGGCAGGCCTCCTCAGAAGGCTCTTGGGGAATTCAGGGTTAATGTATTCGAAGGTACCAGTCCAACACCTGGTAAACAGTAGGCAATCATTCAATGGTAGTCACTGTTGCCATATAATTCTCCTGCTTCTTTTGGCTTTTGGACAAATTCGATTCCATTTTAATCTGTTTATTTACCCACAGCCATAAAATATTATTGTAATTGAATAATGCATTCTTGTTGACATTTACTATGGGACAGACAATGAGTTTTTTTATATTCCAGTGGAAACAGACAAAGTGCTGTCAAGAAACAACA
>PVJD01009726.1:0-59903 GCA_004026545.1 Mormoops blainvillei
AAAGTTGGAGAACTCACATGTCCTGATTTCAAAAATTATGACAAAGCTACAATAATCAAAACCATGTGATACTGGCATAAAGCTAGACATAGGGAATAGAATGAATCAAAGGGAATAGGGAGAATCAAAGGACACTATAAAGAAAGTGAAAAGACAACCCACGGACTGGAAGAAAATATTTGCAAATCATATACTACCTTATAAAGATCTAGAATCAAGACAATCAACCCAATTTCAAAATGAGCAAATGACTTAAATAGATATTTATTCAAAGAAGATACAGATATGATCTACAAGCATATAAAAAGCCACTCAACATCATTAGTCATTAAGAGATTGCAAATTAAAACTACAATGAGATAGTCCTTCACAACCATCAGCATGGCTATAGTTTGTGTGTTTGTTTTAAGAGGAGAAATAACAAGTATTAGTGGGGATGTGGAAAAATGGGAACACTTGCATATTGCTGAAGGAAATGTAAAATGGTCCAGTTGCTTTGGAAATAGCTTGGCATTTTCTCTAAAAATTAAACATGGAATTACCATATGACCCAGAAATTCTAGGCATAGACCCCAAATAATTAAAAATATGTATTCAAACAAATACACATGTATGCATGTTCATAGTAGCACTATTTAGCACAATAGCTAAAAGTTGGAAGAAACACATACATCCATCAACAGGTGAATGGATAAATGAGTTGTGGTATATGCCTGCAATGGAACACTATTCAGCCAAAAAAGGAATGAAATACTGGCACATGCTACAGTATGGACAAACCTCAAAAACATTTTGCTAAACGAAAGAAGCCAGACACAAAAGTCCCATATTGTATGATCTTATTTATATTGAATGTTTAGAATAAATAAATCCATAGGGACAGAAAACAGATTAGTGGTTGCTAGGGGTCAGGCTGAAGGGTAAATGGGGTGTAACTGCTCAATGAGTATAAGGATTTCCTTTGGTGTGATGAAATATTTTGGAACTAGATAGAAGTGGCGGTTTCCCAACATTGTGAATATACCAAAATCCACTGGCTTTTACACTTTAAAATAGTTAACTTTATCTTCTATGAATTTCATCTCAATAAAACTGCTATATGGAGGTATGATATCCTTGCAATAAAATGCACCCAATTTAAGTGGACAGTCCATGAATTTTGACAGGTATACAGAGTCATATAACTCCAATATTTCCAAAATCCAAAAAGCTCTCCTTGTACCCCTTTCCAGTCATAATGCCACCTATCTGCCCAGCCTAGGCAACTAGTAATCTGTTTTCTCACATCATGGATTAGTATTCCCATTTTAGAACTTCTTACAACTACAGTATGTCTACTCCTTTGGGGCTAACTTCTTTTACTCAGTATGTTTTAGAGATTTGCCCATTTTGTTAGTGTATCAGTAACTCATTCTTATTTAATCCCGAGTAGATTCCATCGTATGACTAGGCCTCATTTTATTGCCATCCATTGATAAACATTTGAGTTGTTTCCAATTTGTGGCAATTTTTAATAAAGCTCTTATAAGCATTTGTGTATAATACTTTGTATGGGCAGGTTTTCATTTTTGGGGGGTAAATGCTAGTGGAATTTCTGGATCACAAAGTAAACGTGTTTAACTTTATTTTTTTGAAAAAGAAAAAGTCAAACACCTTCCCGAGGGCTTGAAATACCTTACATTCCCATTAGCAATGCATGAGAATGACTTGTCCACATCATCCCCAAGGCTTGGTTCGGTCAGTCCTTTTAATTTCAGGCATCACCTAAGGCCAGCTTACGCCTACTCCCAAAGCCTGGCTTTTTTGGAATCTACTGAATGTTCTTGGTATCCAACAAGGTCTCTTTGCCCTGCCTCGTCAGAACTCAAAGGCCTTCTAGTACTATGTGAGTTCCAGTAACGTTTCTGTTAATAGTTCCCAAGTAGTTTTTCTTTCCCTGGTTGTTATTCTTTGCCTGGCCTCATGGCGTCTTGCCCTACTTTGGGTTAATGTTCAACCGAAGAGTCAAGGTGATCCACGCAGATCTCTCACAGCCCCTCCTTTCGGAACGCTGAACCCTGATCACTGTTCCTCACTCTCGGAAATATTTTAGCTGTGTTCCCTTAAGAGGCTTAACAGTAACATAACTTTCATTAAATTTAAGTTGTAATTTATTTATGTATACAAAGTATCTTTGTATCTCTCACTGGACTTAGCACAGTTTTGCACAGAGTAGAAGTTTAGATAATGTTTCCCTAGTTGCACTCAACTTGTTAAAGTTGTGCAGTTTGGAGGCAGAGATCGAGAAGTCTTTTGTAAGCACTGTATCATCCTGCACTGGTATCTCCCTCCCTTGTCTCACTCCGAGTCCAAAATTGGTAAAGTACCTGCACCAAGAGCTCCCGCGGCACCCTGTCACAGTCCTTGTCCACCTTCCCAGTCAGACTGCAAGTTCTGTGGAGGCAGGACTATGTCGCTCTTGCCCACCACTCTGTGCCTGTCACCCAGCATCCTGACTGGAACATGATAGGCATCCAATACCTGTCGATTTGACACTGAACTTTTCCTTTCGCACTTGCCTCATTCTCCTTTGTTAATTGGATATTAGCAAAGAGTGCCTGGCTGTTTCATTTGCAGTTACTTCCATTTTAAGACGAGATGGTGATTGGTTTCTCCAAGTCATCCTGAATCATTCTGTAACATAAACATTCAGGGATGACACAGTGCTGGGAGCAACCACATAAGCAAACTAGAGATTGCTGTATTGGATAAAAGCTCAGCTGCTATACCAAATACCTAATAATTGCTAAAAAATATATAAAAGTTTCTTTCTCCCTCCTGTCACAATGTGAGCACAGACAGTTGATATGTCAGAACCGCATGAGGACCCTGGCATCTTTCTAGTTTTCTAGTTTTGCTGCCAACTTCAACACAAGAACTCATCTTGTGGGCAAAGATGGGGTTGCCTTTGTTTTTCCACATCATCCAGCATAAAGAAGAGAAAGTCGAGAGGAAGATATGTCCTTTCCCTTAAGGCCATAGAAGTCCTTGTTACAGTGTTTATCAGTACCCTGTTCATTTTTTAGGCTGAATAATACTCCATTTATGAATATATCATGTTTTGTTTATCCAGTCATTATTAAAGCCATTTGGGTTGTTTCCAACTTTGGCTATTATGAATAATGCTGCTATGCATGTTTGTGTACAAACTTTTATTTGAACACCTGTTTTCAGTTCTCCTGGGCATATACCTGGGAATAGAATTGCTGAGTCATATGCTAATTCCATGTTTAAGTTTATGAGGAATTGCTGAAATGCGATATGTCGCCGTGAGGGGGTATCTTACTCTTTTCTGTGCTAAGGCTGAGGAATGACCCACGGATGCTGACAGACAGTCCACAGCGAGAGTAATCATTAAAAACACAGTCAGTGGCTACAGGCAAACATCTCTGTGACAGCGTCCATATGGAAAAAGAATTAAAGTGGAAGATATGTAAGCTTTAAAAATACCTTGTTAATAAATTTAATCATGTAAATGGCTTTGTCACCTTCACATGCCACATTCTAGGAGTTGGGTAATGGTGGCTTTGGGTTTCACACTCACCAATGTCCACCCTTGCTTACCCTGCAGCGTTCTTCCGCTGGGTTCTGCATGAGCAGAGGTGCAATCGCGCCCTCACAATTCATATAAGAGAAGTGAAAGAATCAGAAGAGAAAATTTAGAATCAATTAACAGTTTATTCTAATGTGTCATTGACGTTTTATCATTTAAAAACCAATAGAACATTTTAGAGTTATTTTCAATGAAACGAGGCATTCTTTGATCAGATATAATGTTTCTCTTAATCGTCCCAATGAACCTTTTGAGAATTTTTGGACATGGCACATTTGGATTCCATTTTATTATCTTTTATTTTAATTCATCTGTGTGATTGAAAAATTAACCCATGATAAATCAGAATGATTTTGGTTTCTCTAGTAAGAAAGAGACTGGCAGGAAAAGTCAAATACTCATAGATTCCTGTAGGTGATAATCAGTACCACTTTTTGTCTCTTGACCACCCTGAAAACACATCCTTCCCCAAATAACAACTGTCATAGCTCCCGTTTACTGTTTGTCAGGGTGGTTGTAACTCCATTAACCCTCATACTACCCCATAGGCAGGGACTATTTTTATCTTCAGAGGCTGACACAGATTAGGCACTCAACACATATTTGTTGAATAACTGGATAGTATTTTTACTTTTGCTTTGATTACTGCTTCTTTAAATGACTATTTTCTTTGTAGTTTGTTTCTTCATTTGTTTTCTATAAAACAGCACAAAAAGAAAATGTGTTTTTAGCTTTGTATCAATGCGAGTGGTCCCATTTCTCTCCTTGGGACTGATGGGGCACATTTTCTACCGCCCCCGGGTGGCTGTAATTATAATAAGGGTGAAAACGGCTACTCCAATCTATTAACACAAAATCAACTTCACAACTTAGTGCAAGGCAGGGGGACGCCTCCCAGTTGTGTACCAGGCACCGTGCTAGGCCTTTTATGTGTGCTCTTTGTTCTCGCTCATTCCTCAGAGTGACTCCATTTTACAGATGAGAAAATTGAGGCAAATGTGCACTGGACCAAGGTCACGCAGCTAGCAAGTTGAGGCATTAGACTTCTAAGGTGATCTCAGAATTTGTCTGACTGATTCACCGTTTAAATAGCATCATGTGAACCATAATCTTCCTAAGAAGGGGGTCTATCTCTGTCTGTTCATTACCGAGTCCCAAGCCCCTAGCGCATGGCAGGCATCAAGAACATAGAGGTGTAAAATGGAATAAATTTTAAACTATGTGGAAGCCCCTAGGAAAGCTCTGGGTTCTTAGAGGTTACCCAGTCAGTTCCCTCCCTTGTACCCTCCTTAACCCCCAACACCAGACCCACTTTAAGTATATAAAATAAAGCATGGCATCAAGAACTCAAATAAAAGGCCTTCTTGGTAAAAGGTCACTAAAATGGCAGGATGTGTGTATGTGTGTGTGTGTGTTTTATATATATATATATATATATATAGTCACCACCATAACTAGTTCAATCAATCTAGAAGTAACCCTGAATTTCTGTAGCAACCAGTCTAAAATGGTATGACAGGCTAGCTCTCTTCAATTTACTCCCTCAGGCTTAAATTGAGCAGCTCATACAATTTATGAGGTTTCCAGAACAGTTTTGCTTAGCTGCAATATCTTGTGTGGGCAAAGTAGACTGAATTTGGAACGATGTTAAACTTAGGGTCAATGCAGCGTTCAAAAAGAAAATTAAGTTTTGCAAAGGAATGTGTGCTCAATGGTCTCCCAACCTGGAGTATTAAGGGCTAAAGCAAATCCCCCACATAAAGTGTGTTTGAAGGTAATTTTTTTTATTGCAGTCTATTGTCTTAACATGTGGTTGTAATAGGAAAGAGACTGTGGGTTCTCCCTCTCTGTTATAACTACACAAATGTTTTTAAATAAATGCTTCATCAGTTTGATGTTGAGCAAGTGGGAATGATTTACCCTGAATCTTGCAATCAGATGTCTGTGTGTCTGGTGTCTCCTGATATTTCCCTAATACAGATGCAGCATAACTTTAAAAATTAAAATTAGAGTACAGAGGGTAAAGCTGCATGGAGCCCTAGCTGGTTTGGCTCCGTGGATTGAGTGCCCGCCTGTGAACTGAAGTGTTGCTGGTTCAATTCCCGGTCAGGACACATGCCTGGGTTGTGAGCCACATCCGCAGATGGGGGTGTGCAAGAAGCAACCAATCCATATTTCTATCACACATAGATATTTCCCCCCCTCTTTCCCCCTCCCTTCCTCTTGCTCTGAAAATAAATAAATAAAATCTTGAAAAAAAAAAACTGCACGGACTTACTCTGCCTCTCTCAAGCTATGGTGGGTGATATGGTATAATTTACAAGAGACTAAGTTTCCTACTTAAACATAGGTTTTTGTGATTTTTGTTTGGTTGGTTTTTGACTTTGCCTTTCACACTTGCCAAATTTCTACATCTCAGTATTTCCTAACTCCCTAAATAAGGGTATTCAATTTGATTATTGCTCCTGGAAGTTCTCATGCTTTCATTGTTACTTGGTGGAGTAAGAACATAGCCAGACGGAACTCATGGAGAAGGAGCCCTTCTCTTTTGTCTAGTTAATGGGTTATGGACCAGCTGCTTCTTATTTTTTCCTCGGAGAACCTTTACTGGAGTTGTTGATTTAACTCTGCTCTAGATGCAGATATATGAGATGTGGTCCTTAGGATGTAATGACTCAGTCTATAGCATCTTGGAGTATCAGCATGAATTACTCAGTTTTGCATTCCTGGTTCCTAGAAATGTAGGTGTTTATTAAGTATTCATTGGTTAAATCATTCCTCTTTCCCCCATCACAGGACCCCTGCTTGACATGTTCCTGGGTTTCTCTTGGTCACTTTGCTTTTCATCTGTCTTGGGTGCAGGCCTTTTGGCCGCCTATCTCCTGCTGTGAGGACTGGATCAGCTTCCTTGTCACTGCTTTTAATTTCTATTGGCTACTGCGTCCACTAACACCACTTTTAATCTCCTCTATCCTTGTCTCCACTCTCACCCTACTTCATCTCTGTATAGTCTCCTTTCTTGTCTTATGTCCCCTCCCAAGGTTGGTCAGCACTAACTAGGATGGGGGCACTGACCTGATAGAAGTATAGCTGGCAATTTGAACAGTACTTTCCTCTCCAGTAATTGATCCAGCCAATCACTGTCCACCAGGTGCTGCCTGTGGTTTATCCTCTTCTCGAATGTGCTTAGTAATACGGAGTTCTAAGTAAAGGACATTTATTTTTTCTGGATACCTTTTAGTGTGGAACCATTCCAGAAACTCAAGTAGTCCGGAGATTAAATACCAGGTTAAGTGTTATTTAGTTGCAGTAATTTCTTCGTGTGCCATTGAATAAACAGTTCAGCAGCTGATACTCACCACAGCCCTCGCTTGTTCTGAAGCACCAGGGAGCAGAAGCCTGCAGATCTGATGTGTGACTGGGGTCTGGGTGTTCATTGTGTTGTTAGTGACAATACCAAGCCTATCACTATTGATAAAGAATTGGAATAGGACTTCAACAGAAGCAAAAAGGTAATCTTCATTTGAGAGCCATAAACCCTTTCCTTTAGATCCATTTTGGGGGTCACTTTAGAAATATTTTTGCAGAATTTCCCACTGTTGCTAATCTTATAAACTTCACAAAGATACTATAGATGTGTCAAAGTTAGTCGAGGAAATATTTTATTTCAAAAATGAAATGAGAGTGTGCTGGGAGGCAACCTCTACTCCTTCCATGATCTCCCAAGAAAAAAGTTCAAAAAGAAATTTGTATTAACTTTTTGAAATATGTCTAAGAATCTCCAAGCCTTTGGGATGCCACAGGCAGCGACCTTTGACATGCTGGAGTCAGTCAGGGCTTGGTAAGAGCCAGGTAGGTGAGAACCTGGAGGACGCCTTCTCCCTGCATGGGACAGAGGCTGGTGGGGCAGGAAGGCCTGACCCAAAGTGAGAAGACCCACTCTGTGGGTGGACCTGCCCACTTGGCCCCTCCTACAGATAGATAATTTTATACTGGCCAGAGAAGAGTTTCTGTGATACTGAACCAGAAATCCAGATGGAAAGCAGGTAACTAAACCTATATTGAAGTTATCTAGAAATAAAATTTAAAAACAGTTATTCAGAAACTGTTTAATGTATTAGAGTAAATAGGTAAGTGATTTTGCTGCCTGATAAGGGAATACTATCCCTCCTAGAAAGAGATGCTTAATAGTCGTTGGTCTCCAAAAAAACAAGGACACAAAGAAGAAAATACTTCCATCCCAGTTTTCTCTAATGACCCTAGTTTCCCTTTAAATACTTAGATCCTAATGTATGTTTAGATTGCTCCTTAATGATATTATTCTTTCTGTGTTTCTGCTTTTAGGATACTCTTGGCATAATTGAAATGTCAGGCTTTATTTGTGGCTATATATTTTGTATGTTCTACGTGGGATCTTGACTCCGCCAACTATACAGAAATATAAGTACATTATTTGTCCTGTATGTGCTGATCAGTCAAAAGTGCTTCTTCCCTGTTTTTGTATACATTTGGAACATGTGCCTTGAAATCCTGAGGAGTGCTTTTGGGACCCACAACATGGAAGTCGCAGTGTTGAATTGATTCTTGTCCGATTTTTGATGTTGTTACTGTTTACTAAGCTCCTTTCAGCTTAGGTGGCAGAATATAGATCAGCCAGAACTGCTGTCTAAATCCATTTGGCTGGTCTTGCATATTAACACCAATATAGTGAGGTCACAATGAATTATACAAAGCATTTTACTTGGATATTGTGGTTGTTTCAACCTCTGAAGAAATCACTATTGCCTTGCACTTTGCAGCTAACATACTTCACTGTGGCAACTGAGAAGGGACCCAGTTTGGAGACGTGCAAGACCTTGCCTTCCTGATTTTTTAAATCATCCATGGTTTATTTGAATTTCCAGTTATATATTCTCTCATTTTTTCAGGTCCTAGAAATCAAAACCTCCAGCTAAATTTCTGAATGCTTAATGGGAATAAAATGGTATTTTTTTTTAATTTAATGCATTTAAATTTCCACATGGTCCAAATATTTTTACATATTTGGAAATATTTTGAAATGAAGTATTGCAAAAGGTAAAATTATATATAATACAGATGCTATATTATATATAATTACACATACTAAGAGGAGTAAATAAAGCAACAATCAGCAATATTGCAGGCTCAGAATAAAGAAGCTTTGTGGAAACAACACTTTCTTCAGGGGAGGTTATTATGGTCTCTCCCTCCGAGTTTTATGAAGATAAACCCGAGAGTCAGAGGCATAGCAGGCAAGCGTTTACTGGCCCCGAACCCAGTACTGGAGCTGAGTGATAAGTGCCAAATGGCACTTACAAGGGCACTGACTGTTACCAATATCACACATAGAATTACTTTAAACATTTAAATCTTAGTACTTTCTGACCTTGAAATAAATGAATGAGAAGAGAAATGTGTTATAGAATTAACTATTAATATTTGACGTGTTTGGACATCAAATACAGGTATCATAGCAAAACATAAAGAAAACTACAAGAGCCATGCTGTGGAAGCAGCCCAGGTGCCCCCAAATAGACAAATAGGTTACAAAGTTGTACACATATATCATGGACCATTATTTGGCCATAAAAAAGAATGAAATCTTACCATTTGCAACAGCATGGATGGACCTAGAAGTTATGATGCTACGTGAAATAAGTCAGACAGAGAAAGACAAATGCCATATGATTTCACATATATGTGGAATCTAAAGATCAATATAAATGAACAAACAGAACAGAAATAGACTCATAGATACAGAGAACAGCCTGATGGTTGACAGAGGGAAGACAAGTAAAGGGATGAAGAAGTACGGATCGGTAGTTACGACACAATTATGGGGATGCCAAGTCTAGCATAGGAAAACCAATAATATTGTAACAACTACGTACAGAGCCAGGTGGGCACTGGAAATATCAGGGAAACATTTTGTAAAGTACATGATTATCTAACCACTATACTGTACACTTGAAACTAATACAAAACAATATTGAATATGCACTGTAATAGAAAAAATGAAAATAAAAACCAGAATACATTAGAAAATACCTGTGGTGAGTAACAGAATGTTAATAAGAATTTCCATAAGTTGAGAAAAAACACCCGTCAAATAGAAAAATTTACATAGGACTCAAAAACAGATAACTGAAGAAATAAAAAAAACACACATACATGAAAAATAATTTAACTGCTCTAGGACTTGAATAGATGCAGAATGAAACAATAGACCCTTTACATCTGTCCAACTAACAAACATGTAGAAATTGTAGAGATCAAATTGGTAAGGGCGGGGCTTACTGGCTCACTCATATGCCGCTGAGCAGATGTGCACATTGTTACAGCCTTTCTGCAAGACATGTTAGAGTTTGTATCAGGAGCTTTGGAAGTGTGGACTCCACATCTAGATCTCTATTCTATGGAAACTACCAGAAAAATGAAAAAAGAGGTATGTTCCTCAGAAACCTGTCACAATATTGTCTATAAGTTTGGGGAAACCTAAATGCCTAAAACAGTGAAAAATTCTGAAACAGTTTTAAAATGATAAAAATTTTTAATGAAATTAAGAAATTCTTATATAAAAGTGGAGAAAAGGGCAGGATAAAATGAAACTCAATCATAGGGGTGCTTATTTTACTTGAGATCTTCATTTATAAGGAAAGCTCTTCCCTTTCTAAGGTCTCCTAGGTTGTTAACATTCTAGCAGGGGATTAGTTACAAAGAATTGCAAGTCCTTGGTTATCTGTGCTTCATCAGATAGAAAACATTGAACCAAAGTTAAGCATATTAGATATTAAATTCTAGTTCGATTACAATGGCAGGTATTAAGAAAATGAGTCATACCACCTCTGAAAATCTCTACAGAGAACACATATAATTAATAAATGATAACTGGTGCTCTCTGCCTTCTGTCAATAAAGTGAATCTTATGAATTAATAGTTTATAGTAAATAAAACATCTGGAAAAATTGGCTAATGAATTGAATGAAAATTAACAATAATGTGTAAACCTACATCCTTTGAATGTAGAGAACAAATACTGGAGTCCTCTTTGTCTAACTACCTTAGCTGACTAAAATTTATAATATTTATGTAGTCAAATTCAAATATTATATTTCTGTGTTCTTTTACCTACTGTTATTGTACTTTGAGTTTTAAAAAACAGGTGTGTTTATTGTCAATCAGCTAGATAAAACTGGTTGTCGTTTGGAACTGCAGAAGGAGGAACCCAAGGCTCATGTTCTGTGTTGTTACACAGAGTATCAAATAATCACTTCAGAGTCCTTGGCATGAATTTTACTTTTATTTTTTTGGGCGCAGCTATTAGATAAAATCGAAATGGCCTCATGCACTTTAGCAGCTCTTCGTGATTTTTGAGTGCCTTGCTCACTAAAAAGTCCTCCCAAATGTTTTTGTGAAGCAGAAAATTAAGGGCCTCATTTAACATCGGTTACTTTGAGGCAGAAAACCTAGGAATACATTGTAGGGGAATGACAAGGTTGTGACAGACTCCGGAGCCCCTGCCCCCAGCAGGTCCCGGAGAGGGAAGAGGCAGTCCGGGAACCCACACAATGGGGAATTCATGAGTCATTCTAGAGCCCCTTGCCATTGGAGGACCTTGGCAAGGAAATTGTGGTTGAGTGACAGCATATTTGTTTCAATTTCTTTCAAATTTAGGGAATCGGGCGGATTTATGATCTCTCCAATGAACAACCCAAAATACTGTTTTTATTTTGATTTGATCATATGAATGCTTAATCTCCTTTCCATATACTGGAATGCATGGGAGGGTATTGTCCTCCAACTGACCTTCCCCAAAAGGGAAACCTGAGTATAAAAGCTGAAACCTAAAACTCGCATCATGGCCTTGAAGAAGTTTCCCGGAGAGAATTAGGCCATTCCTTTTTCATTTCTAAATGGCTGTGCCTCGTGCACGCATTCAGAGAGTGTGGTGTCCTTGGCCTCCAGTCTCCCTCAACTTGGGGATGTGTGGATAAGCAATAATCTCTCAGTTCGAACTTGATTGGAGCCTGAACCCTGTCTCACTCGAAATTAGTTTTCAAATCCAAATGCAATTAAAAACAGATGTTTCCAAGTCGACGGAGAAAGGTTGTGAAGAAAAAAAAATCAGGTTCGCTGCCTTTAGAATTGGTTGCATTTTTTAGGTATTTGTAATCAACAGGAGGGGAGAAGAAAGAAGAGTTGTTCCCGGGGTTTGTTTCTTCCTTCCACACTGAGCCCTCCCAGTGCTCGAACCTGCGCCTTCGGAGGAGGTGGGTTGTGATCTGCCAGGCTGGACTTTTCTGCCTGGTTTACTTTCTAATCTATTCCAGGTCAAGACAAACTGACATCTTGCGTTAGCCACTTAATAATTCTTATTGCTGACAATTATTTTCTACATGTAGAAGAAACACATAAAAATAACATTCAAAAGTACTAGAATATTTAAAATTCTTGCACAGAAAGTTTCATTTAGCACATGCTTTAAAATTCCTTCTAAAGCTAGCCTAATGGCAATTCAGGAAACATTAGTAAGATGTAGAAAGTTTTATCCCCAATGAATTAAATCCCCATTAAAGATGCATGGTTGGGAAAGGGGGGAGAAAGTTTACTTGTAGACAAATAGTACCCATGAACTTTAATACATTAAAATGGATTCATAAGTTCCTCTAAGATGAAAAACATGTGTCCAATTATTGTGAGATTCACCATTCCTTACAAGTTCACAACAGAGAGTCCTCATCTCCTTGTCTTAAAATGAGTATGTCTATTTTCAGAATAAGTTTCAGCATTAAGTCTGGCCCACCATTTGATTTCTAATCTCCTCTTTTATCCCTGGAATCTTGCATTCCTGGTGCTCTTTATCTTTTTTGTGTGGAATAATATCCCTCAGAAATCTTTGATGCATTCGTGAATTAAAAGAAAAAAATGAGATGTAAGTGCTTGCTCTATTCGTCATTTTTAATATGTTTTGAGCCCCTTGATTTATGATTAAGCATTTCTTGGGAGAGGAGAATGTTTAAGGTGGTATTTTGAGCTCCATTTAAGGCAATTTAGTTGTCATCAGGCCTCCTCACCCTATAACCTTCGTAAGACCTTGCTTCATAAATTGGACCCAAACAATTGGCTTGTGTTTCGAGTAGACAAAGCCTTATGGAAATGATACTTGCTAAGTGTTTTTATTGGACATCTGGGTAGGAGTTAGCCTTTGTCAGACCAGTCACAGACCACAGCTAGCCCGACTCCTACACCCTTGGTGGCAGTTTCTGCTTTTAGAAAAAAAACGTTTAAAAATTCTTTTAAATTGAGAGGAAATGAGATTTTGGACTCATTTTTCCCCAGATTCCTGCTTTGATTTCTGATTCAGTGCCTGAAATTAAGGGTGTTTCCTCCACCTCTCCCTCATCTTTATGTCAAGTCTCTGCGTTTAATGCTTCTCTTGCCCTCCATTCTACTGTGGTGCACCCTGGCTTTGGGTGAACTCTCTATAGACCACGTCCTGTCCATGTTATACCAGGACACTGGGGCTCTGCTAAGGCACACCAGAGCAATTTCAGGCCCTGAAGGTGTTAACTTGACTTTCGTCAGCTTGAAAGAATGACTGGGATTGTCGCTGCCTTCACTGCTTTCTGTCAGTGAGTCACCTTGATCCCAACTAATGTTAGATGCCGGTGGCATTGAACCTCCTCATTGTCTCTTTGACCCTAGATGAGAGAGAGAGAAGTTAGTACAATTTCACTCCAATTTTTGATAGCAAAAGTTACTTTTTATTTAAAAAGAATAAAAGTAATGAATGTAGTATCCCTTAGGGGTGATTACAGAATGAAAAAGATTGAGGAGCTCTCTGTAGTATTTTTTGTTAGTTCTTTCATAATATAGGCTTTTTTTTTTTTTTTGGTTTGGAAAACCCTTCAACCATGAACTTAGTTCTAGAAATTCCTGGGCAAAAGGTAGAATATCTCCTAGATAAGAACTGCAGGGACAAAGGTTAGGAAGTGACTCAGCCAAATATGAAGTATGTAAGTAGACAAATAGAGGAGGGAAAATGTTCAGAGTTTCACAAAATAAATTTTCTTCTTGTTTAAACTGAGGAAAAAACGTCCATTCCCCCAAAGAGAATGGATTCACATGCGATTCAGGGTGCTGACAAGAATAACACATCGTTCTAGCATGTGGTACCCTCCCTCTTTTTATTATTGCTCTCCTGAGAGTTCCAGGCCATTTTAAATGTGAGAATTTAAGAAGTGTGCACCCTTGGAAGCGTTCATTTAACTCCTTCCACGGAGGATACACGCCAGAGAGCTTACTAAATGGCACAAGTCCTCATTGTGCCTTGGTGTCACTTTGGAATTGAGGAGATATAAAAGTCATTGCCATATACAGGTGATGCACAGTTTTAAAAACATTGAAACGTTTAAAACGTTATCCAGTGACAAGCAATTTCACACATGACATCTCAGACTACCTACTCTTTGGAGGAAAGGCCCTCGGCAAATTCAAAGAGGCAGCGTGGTCTTTGCTTCTGAAATTCCCTCACGGGTACCGACCAGAGAGCCACATGCGTGAGCCACCCAAACCAAGAAATTCCACTGTAACCAGCTGCTATCGCTTTGTCCCTCAGTTTGCTTGTCAATAATGGAAGGAGTTTAATTTCTCCTTTAGTAGCCTTTCCAGTTTTAGAATTATTTGTCTGTACTCTTTTTTTCAACACAAGAGGCTTTTTACATTTGCTAGCTTGTTTGAATTCTTTTGGGTGTAGGGCATAGAGGAAAGCAAGCAAGCCAGGGAAAAAGGTGAGGAAGGCAAAGACCAGGGAAGGGAAACCAGTGAAAAAGAACTTGAAGAAGAATGGAAGGAAATAGTCTTATCGATAAGTAATGGGGTGAGAGAACCGGGGGAGGTGGATTAATTTCCTGTATCTCAGATTTAATATGAGGGGAAAATAGCTGATGATTTGCAGTGTAATTCTGTAAGTAGTGTCAGAGTTAATAATCCTTTTAACTTTTTCCTTAAGAAAAACATACCAGGTTACTGCACAGTTCCTGCTGTACTGAGGGCAGAGACCAGGACCGCCCTGCTGGTGGTGCTGGAAGGAGGGCCATTGCTGGTTAATGGAGAGGACGCCCAGTGTGCGAGCCGTGGTCTCTGTGCCTGGTGTGGCAAGGAACTCATTTTCCTGTGGCTCTTTGGGTGCAGGGGTGTCTTCACACCTTTTCCTCCCCGTAGCATGTTCACTCTGTACACAATTGAAGAATGCATTTTCCATCAAGATTTTCTGCAACTGGCAACATTTTAGTTGATCTGCAAATCTGTAGGAATTACTATCTCTGCTTCTAACTCTATTCAGCTGTCAGTGGTTCTTATTTCTCTAACGTGCACAATAACAGAAAACACTCAGGTGTGTTCTGTGTGACACGTAGTCTCTTAAAGCAGAGAGGAGTTGAGTGGGGACTAGGCCCCTTCCATTTGGATAATTGTGAAATGCTTCATTCCCTAGGGGGCTGTGAATACTATATTGATAAAGTGGGGAATGCACTGATTCTGGAAAAGACTGGAATGCCTTTTCGAAGTGGAATTGCCTGGTGCGAGCAGGCTTTCTGTGAACATTAGATCAGACCCTGTGGAGTGGATGACCTGCGGGTGTGGCGGTGGCCAGGAGGGGATCCCAGTGCAGACGCTGCTCTCTAGGCCAGCCAGGTGATGGGGCTGTGATGACAACTGCAGCCCTTCTCCAAACAGTGTGTTTCTGCCCAGGACATTGCCTCCGAGGCCATTGTCCAGAGCTCTTTGTTTAGAAAGAAGCATTATTATTCCTCCAGCCTCAGGTCTGTCAGCTGCTGCTCGGAGTGTAGCAAGTCCTACAAGGGGTTCTTTGTTGATGAAAACCACACCTCAGTACAACCCTTCATTGACACGGCAACTTATTCAGGGGGGCCCCTCTTGAGTAAGCTGAGAAGGATGAAGAGTTGGATAGCTGGTTGGAAAACATACATAAAACGAAGAGTCATTTTTTAAAAACAGATACATACCTATGACAAACATTTTCTTTTAACTTGATAAATACAAAATTGTGTATTCATCCAGGAATCATTCGATATAGGAGGGCGAAAGCCTTTTCTTCGAATCTGAATCCGATATTGGAGTTGCCTTTCCCAAACCACATTTCTAATATTATACATCAGCTACCATTCTCAGTTTTTGGTTTCTTTAAAGTTATGGCTTCATTAGAGTAGACCAACAACTTAAACACCTGGAGAGTAACCCGAGAGCAGAGGCCTCCAGTTTGGAATTGTTATTTTTCCCCCTGACTTTTACAGTTGTCTCACTCACACATAATTTAACAGTGCTTTCTCGGAGCTCCCTTTTGGCAAGCCTCTCCAAAGCAGCCATCTTCATTTTCATATAAACAGTTCCTTCCCTTTGCACTCGTATTTCATTGCTTCCCATAATATTTAGTTAAGTTGTGTAAATATATTAAGTCCAACAGGGCATACACCATTTTGGGATTAAAAACGACTGATTCTTGGTGAATTTACAGCTCAACTAGTTAGAGTAGAGGCCCAGCAGCTGTAGAGAAAGACCTGCTCTCCATTGGCCCTCAGTGCTGTGGGCATAGAGTAGGGAGGCCCATGGAGGCTGTGAGTGACCACTCATCTGCAGGGCGTTTCAGTGGGGGCAGGGGTCTGTGAAGCAGCTTCTCCTGTAATAAATTCTTACCACGTAGCGTGCAGTGTGACAGTTCCCAGTTTGGGAACAAAGGTAGAATTTCCATTACTGCCAAGGGCTATGTGCAGTAGAGAGGGTCAGCACAGAGGAGGGGAGGTCAGTTTTGGCTGCAATTTGACCAGAAAGCAGCTGTTATGGGGGCTGGTCTGTGTCCCCCATAGGTTCACATGTTAAAGCCCTAACCCCTAGCACCTCAGAATGTAACTGTATTTGAAGATAAGGTGTGTAAAGGAGTAATTAAATTAAAATAAGAAAAACGATGAAGGGAGTAAGCATTACAAATTGTGGTTATAAAAAACAGTCAACGGGGGTGTGAAGAACAGCGGAGGAAATATAGTCAATAGTATTGTAATAACTGTGTAGTGCCAGATGGGTAGGGGACTTACCTGGGGGATCACTTCGTAAGTTATATGAATGGCTAACTACTATGAGGTACACCTGAAATTAATATAATAATTGTTTGTCAACAGTGGTTAAATTTTTTAAAAATTATAATAAATAGGCAAACAAACAAACAAAATGAGGCCATTAGGATAGGCCCCAATCCACTATGACTGGTCTCCTACCCTGGGATTCTACTACTCCCCATGCTCTTCCCAGGACAGAGGGGTGGGTTTCTTCCATTTCACTGTGTTCTGATAGAAGGGGACCCCTCCCTTGAGGATCTCAGCCTTGACTCCTCACTGCCACTCCCTAGGTTCTAGGGAACCTTTTCTAATATCTGGACCAGCAAACATTCTCTTACATAACTGAGCATTCTCACAACTCCGTTGTATTGTTTCTACCCTTTCTGCACCAGTATCCTTTCAGTTTTCCTTTGAGGGCTGGGTTTTTGAACAAATAAAAGAAAATGCCAGTTTTTCTTTTTAGGTGCCATCACTTGTTCCCCAAGGCCATAAGTATCCATTGGAAAGCAGGGAGGTGACACTAAGGAGTAATGCAATAGAAAGTTAGACCTTCCCTGGAATTTATGGGCTTCAGCCTCTGCTGCAGTTGTGACCAGCACGAGGGGATCACAAGCATCAGGACCGGCTTAATGACGAACTCTGAAGAATGCCAGCAGAGGGCTCAGTCAATACAAGGCACTGAGGCAGCCAGAACATCTTAAGGTATAAGAGCCGGACACTGTGAAATGCTTACTTTAAACACACTGCTAATATAAACTTCAAGGTTGGGGTGAAGGGTTTTTTCCCCATGTTTGTATTTACTCTGTATCTTATTATTAAATCATTCTCTGCCTAGTTTGTAAGATTTTCCTTGGAGAAATACTGACTTCAAGCTTTATTGTTATTTTTTATGGACTATGTCCTTAATCTCAGAGACATGCTTCCTTGGAATGGGAAATTGCGTTTACTCACTATAAGTTTGTGAAAGGAAATTGAATTTGATAGAATGTTTATTTCTGGAAATCATGTTCACTCACCTAAACCTGTAATGTACACACCAGCTCTGTGGCCTCTGTAACTTCATTCTGTTACGTTACTGTTATATAAGGACCTTGACTTCATTTAGTTAAAAAGCATCGAGTCCTTTACTTAGCTTTCTCCCTATAAGCCTGTCTGAAAAAAATCCAAGACTCTAACAAAAGTAGTTTTAAAGAGCAGTGCGAATTAGAATTTTTCTCTACTGGTGAAAAAAGAAAATACTAAAGAAAATACTATTGATTACTACTTTCCATTCTTCTTCTTCTACAAAAGCTTAAATGTCTTTTTCACATGTCTTAATGGTAAATACAGAACTTCAGAGTGATATCATTGAAAGGGATATAGAGAGAAAAGAGAAGAGTCAAGGAACTGGGGCATCAACATATTCAATTTCTTAGGTCAAGTGCCCAGTTCTGTCTTCATACCCAAGGTGCTACAGCTATAGAATAAATCAGCTTCTATAAAAGCCACTCACCTGAATGCCTTAGTTATGCCCTACACTACCTTTACTTGCCCTGTTATTGTGTGTGTGTCATGAGGGCAGAAACTTGGTCTATTTGCTATATTCCCCAGGATACACCAGTGGTAGGCACTTGTAAATATTTGTTGAAATTTAAAAAAAAAAATGAATGAATGGATTCACCCAGGATTTTGGGCATACGTTTACCCCGTATTGTTAAAAGTGCAGTTAGAAAATGTCGAGTTTTAGTACAAAAGTGTTAGGGTGGTTGGCATGCCAACATTAGCCATGGCTGTCCTTGAAGCAAGAGCACTTCCCTAGAATGACACGCCTTACTGGTCTGATGCAAGAATTCTGTACAAAGCTGGCTGGCTCTGTGCCTGCCCATTTTGAGTAAATAGGTGGGCTTAATCTCTCTCTCTGGTAGGGCATATTTACCTCTTTGCAAATGGATATTTTCCTATGAGTAGTTGGTGTAGTCTGGGTGTATGGATGGTCAGTGAATTTGAATTCCATAGGGCCCGGAGAACGGGAGCATGAGAACACTCTATTCCTTTCGTTCCCTCTCTAGTGTATGTCCATGAGGTCGCATGTCTGCTAAGGACTGAAGAAGGTGGAGACACCGCTATATTGGGTCATCATAGAAAACCAATTCTACCTTAACATCTTCCCTTTCATACCCCATCATTGCCCCAGAGATGTTCATGTTGAAATCTGAATTGACAGTTTGAAATGTGTTCTTCAAATTTTCAAATGTTTAAAAGTTATGGAAAGAATACTAACAACTCTAACCGTTTTCCTTTTCATTGTACTACAACTTCAAAGCTGGGTATTTAAGCCTAATGGTTTTCATTTCGGAGAAGGGGTACATGTGTATTCCTGTTTGTGTGCATTGCTTTTTGCTTAATAAAACTTTGAAACTAAATTAAAAGGGGTGATTTAAAATGCCTTCGTGAAGTATAAAATTTCCTATCATTTCATGACTAAGAAGCTGAGCCCTACAATCTTTAATTTCTACTTTGTTTTGTTTTTTTTTTTAACATAAAAGGTCATTACAATTTGGGGGGATCTTTCAAAGTTTGTAACATGCTATATCTATGGCACATTTTCAAAATTCATGACTAAAGAATTTTGGTTGATAATGATTATATGTGATTATAATTTATTCTAACTTGTTATTTCATTTAGTCTTTTCTTCTTTTTTTTTGTTGACACTATTACAGATGTCCTATTTTCCCCCTCTTTGCCCACCTCCACCCACTCCTATGCCCCTTCCCTCAGCCATCATCGCAGTGCTGTCTGTGTCTATGGGTTATGCATACATGTCCTTGGCTAATTCTCTCATCAAAATGTTCCCATTATAATATGTTGGCCACCATAAATACCTTAAATGTGCAAGCTTATTTTGGTATTATCCAGCTATGTGCTGGCTGCCTCAAGTACACATTTTAAGGGGATAGAGATACAGATGCCAGGTAGATCACAAAAGGGTGAGGTCTTTCAGACTTAAGCAAAGTTAGTTCATGAAATTTTACATGGAATATAGGGAAGCCTCTGCAAGTCGCCATTCTGTATTGAGAGGGAACCAGCATCCACTGAAATTGAAACGTGAACTGTTGGGTAACACTTTATTATCCATGTTTCCTTTCTCAAGATGTTCCAACCTCAGTTATTCAAAGTCTCTATCACTGGGAAGAAGAATAGATTGTCACTTCTGGAGGACCTGTGCCCTTTATGTGACTCATATTCCTTCCCATAAGTGAAATTAACATATCTGGGTATTACATGTGTTTATACCGTGCTACAATGAATATTTCTAAAAGGAGGTGTTCTCTATAAGTCACTTCAAAGATTTATCTTGGTCCTTGATACTTGCAATCTTGTTAAGTTGATGTATGAATGGTATATAATCATAACATAACAATGATTTCTGTATTGGCTAAGTTAAGCTGTTTATATGAAAGCAATTAAGACTTCTGGGGCATTCTACACTGCAATGTATAGAATCTTTTTAAAGAAGAACTTCCTTTTTCCAATAATGTGGTGGGTATAAAGTACTTAGCATTTTGCTTAGCACATTGCATGTCCTCAATGAATGTTAGCTATTATCATTATAAACCATAGAAGCTCCTGTTATTTGGCAGTTTCTAGCTTTCTCTTGACCAGTGGGAGTACTTTGAAAGTGATATGTCACACGATCTAGAAAGCTAGAGTGAAAAAGAATGAGCCAATCTCCCTGTTTTATAGATAAGGACATTGAGGCTGCATGAAGTTAAATGGCTTAAACGAAGTTATGCAGGTCAAGTGGAAGTCCTGAAACAAATCCCTGACTCTCGGCCTGCAAGGACTTCCATCAGTCCAGGTCCAGGAACTTTTCAGACAGGTAGAGCCTATGGGTGTGACACCAGGGAAGAGCAAGGCTGGGTTAAACAGCTTACAAGAAGAGGGAAGCATCTCAGAGAAAGCTCCACATCTGTCTGGGATCCAGTTTTAAAACCTGACTTTTTGGAAAGCACAGTGTTTTGGAATCACTTAATTTTTGGTCATCTAGAGTAGGAACAATTCATTGATTTAGATAAATGAATTGCCAAAAGGATATTTTTGTTTGTAAATTCAAGTAAATTGAATAACAAATTATGAAATGTAAACACTAAACAATGTTGCCCTGTTCCATTTTATTTTTTTTCCTAAAAGCGTGGGTGACAAAGATCTTCACATCCACCATTACTTTTGGAAAAAAATTAGGTTGGCTCGTGCTTCTTCAAAAGAGTGTTATTTCCTCACTAAGTAAGAG
This sequence comes from Mormoops blainvillei, assembly GCA_004026545.1. Lineage (NCBI taxonomy): Eukaryota > Metazoa > Chordata > Mammalia > Chiroptera > Mormoopidae > Mormoops > Mormoops blainvillei. The sequence continues at coordinate 21,015 of PVJD01009726.1, forward strand.
ATCTTACTGAGAAATTAAGGACCACAGAGATTACGTCCTGAAGTTGATTTTCCTTCTACTTTTGTTCCCCTGTGGTTTGTTCAGAAAAATATGTAAATCTGTTGAAGCTTTTGATATTCACTAGTTGCTCTATTTTGAAACCAACATCTCTTCAGAATATTCTTTAACATCAAGGGGGATTAAAGTGTAATATTGTTTCTGCGCTATTACCTTGGGATTTGGAGTCTGATTTAGAGTTTTTCTTTTCAAGATGTGTGATTAATCCTAATCTGACTCCTCACTTGGACACAGCAAATTGAGACAGAGCCTAGGAGATGACCAGCTAACATTCTTCTAACATTTCAGGGGAAAACAGCACCTCCAATTAATTTAGGTGCAAAATTCAGAGAGCTGTAGGCAAGACATGGCTGGAAGACCACGGTAAGGAAGGCACTTGAGTGTTTAAAATTTTAAATTATCTTTATTTTGAAATTAGAACCACACAGATGATTGGTTTAGAGTGGTTTGCCTTGGTTTTAGATTAACTCTTTGTAAAAAAAAAGAAAAAAAGGGTAGGCGGGATAAATTTGCTTTTGCTCACCAAACTTCCATGTGGTTCAGCTAAGGGCTGTACTATAATTAGATTATGAAGTCACATTTAAAAATGGATTCCCAAATAGAATTTCTTGAAAATAATGCGTGAAAACTTCCAGCAGTACGCTCATGCCAGGGGATACTGTAATAATTGGTAAATACCTTGACTGATGCCCTGTAATAACTTGTAAAGCAAATCTTACCAAGTCCTCTGTTTTTTTTTTTTTTTGGTCTCAAACTCTTGACAGATGTTAGAGAAACACATGCTTCCTATTGTTTTCCTCATCTTTTAAAACTTTGGTGTAAGTGTAAAAATAATGACTGTCACAAAACTGGCAGAAGAACCCTGGGATTTTATTTTATATTTTAAGAAGATATCCTAGATTTCCTAGGCTCTATCACGTTCGTTTCTGCCACTTACATCATGCTTGGGAGGTCTCATTATTGCAAAAATGATTTTTGCATTTCCTTTGAATTTAGGTTCTATGAATCTTTCTAATTAATTCTTTTTTTTTAATTTTGCAACTATTAAAAGGTCTCTATATTATCAGGAACGGGAAACCCAATGTGTTCTTTTAAACTGCATCTTTTGTGTTGTTAGAAGTACCTACAAATGGATTATTATTTCTTAGTTTGCCTTTCAACCTATTTCCTGACAGTTAATGTGAAATGTTTATGAAAGGCTGCTGATGCTTTTCTAAAGCAGATTGCTGATAAAGCGACTTCTTTTATATACAACTTTTGGACCATTAAAAAAAAATGAAAGTATGAACAATGTCTGAGAATGACGGCACTAAGAATCAATACCAGTGATCATTAAAATAAGTCGAGACTAAAGTAGTCACAAAATTTTCCAAACGATGTACATTTGCAGGAGCTTAGACGTGCCTTAATTTTCAATCAGCAGATAACTTACCGAGGGCCTGTCCTTCACAGGGGACAAGGAAGACTTGAAGAACATATGTCCTGCTTCTTAGCATCTCAAAGTGGGACTTACAGAACCCCTGCAACAAACCTTTACTGAAAATGCAGCTCTGAGAACCCAGGTATACTGAGTCAGAACACCTGGACTGAAGCCTGGGCCCTGTGTTGAGGAACAGTCACATGTGCTGACTGTTACAATGATTAAGCCAGGGCCTTACATTTTCTACATGAAGAAACAGACTTGTGGGCAAATAAGGAAAATTCTCTAAAGCCAGGCAGATGAACTGAGCGATAATAAAGTTCCCAAACCTCTTAGGACAGGACAACTTACCAGGAGAAGAAGGGCATCATGAGAGAGGTTTCTGTGGAGTGTCGTTCTATGTAACCCCCTCCCGTGGCTCTACAGCGAAAGGTGAAGCTTTATCCAGATGTAAACAGGTTGTCACCATCACTATTAAGCAGAGTCTGGGAAGCTAAATATTATAAACCACGAAGGACAGTAGATGTCCAAAGACAACCAAGCCAGGGCACCTGCCCTAACTCTGGTCCACACACTGCTCTCTTCTATCAGTGACGTTGTCAGTTTGCTACCTCCAGACTAAAGCTCCATACAACCATGATCTCCTCTTTCCAAGCCCAAACCCATGGAAAAAGGAGAGTGGGAGAACTGGATAGGGAAAAGCAGCTAGCTGTGTATGGTGTAGGTTTGGGGTAGCATGGTGTAGGGGGACAGAGATCTGGTTTCTGACCCAGTAGTAGTTGTGTCATTGTTGGTGCACTAATTCCTCAGGGCCTCAGTTTCATTCCCTGTGAATGGAAATTCTCCACGACTCCTCTGCTGCATTTTAGCTCTGAGACTGATTTGATTTGCGAGCGTCAGTGTCTTATCGAATTAATTGCACAGTTGTTTAGAAAAGCAAAGTCTAGAATCTCACTGGCCTTAAGCCTCTCCTGTAATCTACTCAGGAATTGAAATGTCAGCATCAGTGTCCCCGTCTTTTGATGGCATGATGGTTAAGAGAATAAGCTTTTGAACCAGATAATAAATGCACAGTGTCAGTCCCCACTCTGTCATTCACTAGCTGTATGACTTGGAACAAACTTCTCTACGTCTCAGTTTCATCATCGATAAAATTGGACTTCTAATGCCCATCTCACTGTGCTGTTGAGAGTACTAAATAGCATTTGTAAGATGCCGGTTCCACGCCTGACATATACAAAGGGTCCCATAAGAGCAGTTACTGCTATTTTTCAAAGCCACAGAATCAGATCATCATTCAGAAAGACTATAGACACCTGGCTCTTCCATTATGAACTTCTCTCTTAGAGGAGGGGACCACTATTTGGATCAATTACAATTTAAAAAAATATCCTGTGTAATGCACTGTAGTGACATACCTCATATACTTGATATCCAGAGGGGATCTTTCTTTTAAATTCATTTTTTAGAGAGAGGGGAAGGGAGGGAGAAAGATAGGGAGAGAAACATCACTGTGAGAGAGAAACACTGATTCTGTCATATGCACTCCAACCAGGGACTTAGCCCACAATCCAGGCATGTGCCCTTGCTGGGAATTGAACTGATGACCTTTCGGTTTGTGGGACAAGGACCAACCAACTGAGCCACACTGGTCAGGGCTGCAGTGGATCATTTTTTAACACTCCCTTCTCTACATGATAAAATTATTTCCAGTAACTATTACATCATAAGTAATAATCATTATCTTCTCTGCTTTCTCTTTAGTAGTAAAACAAATAATTTAAAAAGAAGAGCCAACTGCAACTTTAAAGATATTCAAGTTCAGTAAAATATTTCATGTATGAACTAAAACATGCACTTGCCAATCAAAAATATTACACCATGCAGTTCACAGTGGCCTTGCTTTAAACTTGAAATACAAAACCTCCAAGAGGTTACACAGAAATGACAGAATTGGTTGAATTCAATCTTCATTTCTTTGTTTCTATAATCACTGAGCAGCTATTGAATATTTTCAATCTACTGTTTAAATGCAGGAAGAGGTGATACCACCAAGGCTGCCAGCGAAACCCGAACCAGACCAACCGCTCCAACAATTTCAAATGTTTGCAAACTTCCTCTAGAACAGACTTCTGTGGTCGAGTCCATGGACGCTGGGGGCGAAGAGAGGCCTGTCTAACTGGCAGTTCTTCACGTTAACTTTCACATAGAGCACAGTATTTATTTGAGGATAAGTAATTTTAAAAAATGAAATACTATGAAGCTTACATATATAGCATTAAAACTCAGCAGTAACGACAAGTTCTCTAGAACGTAGACCAGCAGGAGATTTTTGGATGTCAATGTAAGAAACGTCCAAACCTGTAAAGAATTTTTATGAGTTCATTTGAGCCAAACTGACAGTTGCCAGGAATCAAAATGGATTGAGAAAATGCTCCGGAGAACGGCAGTTTTGCAGTTTATTTTATACATTAGAATAAAAGGAGGAGCCATAAAGGGGGCGATTCCCTGAAGTCCCTCGGTGGTAGATTAGGGAGGCGGGAGAAAGCAAAGCCAGGGATTGGAAAAGGAGTAAAATGGAGAGACACGTACTTCTTTTTCATTGGTGAGTATAAGATAGTTAACAATGAACATTTACCCGCACAGAAAGATGGTATTTGGGCAACAACATAACAATGAGGGGTTCCTTGCTCTGTTGGGAGATTGTGCGTGACTCAGACATTCCAAAGGTACGTTACTATAGATGCAAAAAGACAACAGACAGACTCAGTTAAGGTAAAGGTTGACCTTTGTCAGGGAAGGTACCAGCCTAGAACAAGGCTACCCACCATGACTCGCTTTTAGATAGAAAGTTTCTATTTCAGACCATCCTATGTGGTTACTTTCTGTCTCTGAGTTTGTAAGGCCACCATGCAGGCCTCCCCTGAATTTGTCAGGTTTGGTATGTGGCCCCTTTTTCGTCCACAGGGGAAAGAATATTTTATCACTGGCATTGTTAAGAATTACTGGCACATGTGAATAATCGAAAGCAGATCAACTTTTAGTCAGCTTTATTATTGTTTTTAAATTCTCTACAGACGACACGTCCCATATTGCCTGAGCCTGGTGGGGTTTCTCTGTCCCCTGAGCGGCAGACTGTTGACTAGTTGTGTCCTTCATCTGGTTTCCAGAATCCTCTGAATTCCCAGGACCCAGTGCAGCCCTTTCCACAGAGTAACTACTTAATAATTATTTGTTAAATTATGAAAGCCAGAAGCACTGCATTTCCTCATGCTTATTACCTGAAAAATGCCTGAGGCCAAGTATTATTATCTGCCCTTTAGAATCAAGCTTTGAGAAATTATACAACCTGTTCAAAAATCACAGCTTGCTCGTGGCAGAGGTGGGATTCGAACCCAGGGCTCTCTGGCTCCTGTGCTTTTAGCACAGGGGCCAGGGACACAGCCTCTCAGCTGTGCCATAATTTGCTGACACCTGACTACCGACTTTAAAATTTATGATGCATAATTAAAGAAGTAACCTTTGTGAGTACTATTCAAGCTGGTTTTCATCCTAAATGCAAGTTGGAAAAATTTTTGGCACTGGTGGCTCTCACATTCATTAGGAACCTTAAACCCATCTGCAGCTCTATTGATATTCATCAGCCCTGCTAAATCATTTACACCATCAGGAAATTAGTCTAGAATGACACTCCCTTTCAGAGAAAAGAATCAGGAAAATCCAGAGAGGCCAGAAGCCGAACCCTGGCGGGAGGCGGATAATAGCAGGTAACCGCTCCAGGCCCCTCTGCCAGGAGGACGGGGAGTCGCTGTCATCCGTAGGTTGCGGAAATAAAAACCCAGCCACGATGGGATTTCCATTCATATGGCAACACAATCCAACGCCTGGCAAGTGGCTGAGCCTGCACAGCCAAACCATCTGTTTCAAAGCCTTCTGCATTTTCCCATTCATGTAGCCATTTAATCTGCCCTTGGCAGGACTGAAAATAAAATTCAAGGGAGCCGCTGAGAAGTGTGTGGCTCAGAGAAGCTCCGACCGAGATAAACCCAAGTCTAGCACTCCCAGACCACTGACGGAAGCCGCACAAAGCCCCTCCTGGCCCGCGGCTCTTTTTCTACCAGAAATTATCCCACGTGCTGTCACCAGGGGGAGCCCCCACAGGAAACAGCTGGCTGGCAACAGACCCAGGACCCGGTTTCAGGGACCTCACAAAGCTTCTGATTCAGTGATTGTAATTCTTCTTTTTTTCCTGTTGTGGTGATCGGGAGAGGATGGGAAATTTGAACTTTTTCTTGCTTTGTCTAGAAGTGGCACCGAGATGGGAAAATCAACTGGAGTGGTTCTTTTCCCTTATCTCCTATTCGAAGGCTCAAGAGGTAAGGGAACACCAGGTTGGAGATTTAAAGCATAACATCTGTTCTATAATTTCCACTCATCTAGCAAACATCTTTTTTTTTAAACAAAAACTTAAAAAATAACAATGTCTAGAAATGCTCAGTCATCATGGACTTTCCTTGTATCAGAGCTGAGCCCCTCATCCCTCCTACATAGTTACAAATCAAAAAAATTCAACCTCCAGAAAATTCTCTTAAGTCACTGGTTCCCAGGTCCTGAGGCGCATTCCAATGACGTACGGGATCTTGAAAAGTTATAAAGATACGTCTCAGTAAACTTGAGCTGAGCTCTGGGAACCTGTAATAGAAAAAATCCATAACCGAGGTGATTCTAATGATCAGCCAGGTTTCAGAACAATGCTTGGGAACAGGCCCTGTAATTTGATTTTATCTGCCATAACCATTTAAGGCTCTGAATTCCAGTTTGCTGATGACGAATAAATAAGGCTCCTGGCTCTCCTAATTAGGCTTTGCCCTGAACCCGCACTTCCCAAACTTGCCTGATTTACTAACTACGTAGGCGCAGGTCTCAACCTTGGCTGTGCATTGGCATCACCAGGAGCTCTTTGAAAAGCTCCTATGCCTGGGTCCTGTATCCTGTGGCACTGATTTCATTGGTTTGGGATGAGGCCTGGGCATGCGGGCACTTTAAAGCTCCCCGGTGACTATCCTGTGCAGCACAGTGTGAGAACCGTTGACCCAAGGGAGCTGAGATGCCAAGGCCCCAAGCTGGACCCACTGGATCCAAATGATTAGGGCAGGACCAGAGGATCTGAACTGTCCGTATGCTTGAAGCGGTGACGTTATGGTCTGGCAAGTCTGGAAACTGAAAGAACCTCACATTTCTTTTTCCCCATAGGTCGTGGCCCTTCCCCGTCCCTGTAGGAGAGGGGCAGTCATCGTATTGCTAGAGCTGTGGCTGAGGCAGCCGGTGCTGGTCCAGCAGACGTGTGTGGAGCCGTGGAGGTCTGGGGCCAACTCCAAGGCACCCTCTCTCCCTCCCTCCGCACCCCCATCCACACACATGCGAATGTTTCTATAAATCACTTCTGATATGTGGTTCACATTCAGGAAGTGTTCTGACTGCTTACCCCTGTAATGATGAAGCGGAGGAAAGGTCTAATTTTGGAATGACTGTGGCTTCGGCAGTGCCGTGTTCCCTGCAAGTCTGAATTTCCTCAGCACGGTGGCTGCAGCGCTCCGCCTGCTCACCACAATTACGCAGGCAGTCTGAGGCCCGCTATCCATCACAGCAAATTACTGGTGTGATCCACTCAAGAACGAGGCTTGGACGGCCTTGCTGATGGCAATCTTTGCAGAACCTTCTGATAACCAAGAAAAGGCAAGGTGGGAGGAAGAGCTTAGCAGGTCAAGGCTGCCGAATCAGTGAACAAGATTTTCTGCCTGACTTGCAGCCCGAGTGAGAGACAAGGGTTGTAAAAGCGACTGGTACACACAGATGGCGTTAGACGAGGGCACGGGCTCTTGTCCCCTCGGTTTTATAGGCGCAATATAATCAGGAAGGGGGATTAGTGTTTGTGGAGCACTTTACGGGCTGCCGTGCACAGTGCTAGGACCGAACACATGGCTTCAGGTAGCCTAGACAACAGTCCCAGGAGGCGTCGTCACTGTCATTGCACAGCTGCGGGACCGAAGGCTCCGTGTATGCTGGATCACACAGGGAAGTAGAGGCAGAGCAAGATTTGAGCCCAGATATCTCTGGCCTCAAAGTCCTTGCTCTTCCCAGTATCTTAGGCCAGTTGGACCCCCACAGACCCTGGGACCCACCTCCTCAGAGGCCAGGCAGGAAGATCAGTGCTGAGAGGCAGCCCGTGGATGTTGGCACGTCCTGATTAGGACATGAATAATAGAGGAGATACAAGCGAGGCCCTGACATACCTGTGACAAACTCTGAATCGGCTCAGGGTGGGAGACAGTTTTCTCATTCCGTGGCTCCGGTGCCCCTGTTCTGAGGATGTCTGAGGCTGACACACTGTGTGCCTATACATGGCTCTCAGCTACGTCTGAATTTCAGATGAACAAGGAGCCCTTTTTAATTATAAGAATGTCCCAGGCAATTATCTGTTGTTCATCTGAAATTAGATTTAACTGGATGGCCTATATCTATATTTGCTAAATCTGGCAACAGTCCCTATGCCTCCTCTCTGAGAGGGGGGTCGGGGGGGTGGGTGCCGGGAGAGGTCTCTCTGGTGTCCTAAGCACTAGCACAGGGTGTGGGACTTAGGGCAGCAGGAACATTGCTCCTCAGTTACGCAAGGAGAATCTTGGAGTGTCTAAAGGTAAGAGAGTGAGTCTTCGAAGAGGGAAAGATGCTGGTTTTGGAGATAGAAGGAGAGTAATTACCAGAGTTGCACAAGCTGTAAGTAGCTTTAGGAGTGCACAGCATCACTTATTATTTTTAAAATTCATCTCCCACTAACACTTCTTGAATGCCTACTATTATGATCTCCCCAGTGACTGCGCCACTTCATCTTCACAACCACTCTTGTTTCACACTTGAGGAAAACGGAGTCTCCCAGAGGACAGCAGTGTCCAAAGTGGACCCATTAGCCGCTGAACCAGGACGTCTGGTTCTAAGTCCCAGGATCCTCTGCTGTGCATGGCTGCTGCCAACAGGGGTACATCCGACCGCACATCCCCACCCTGCCAGCATTGTTTATATCAAGTAGAAGGCAGAGGCTTGGCTCAGTCCGTAGGAATGTTGGTCACATGAGCAAAACCGGATTGCAGGCAGCTTTCAGCCCGCTCATGGACTGCCGTCTAGGCTCTTCCACAGATACCATCGCATAGCTGCACTATGTCTCTCGTATTAATAAACAACACACATTCCTTTGAGAAACGTTGCGTCTATGGAAGAACACATCCTGAATTTGAACTGGGAGTCCAGGGCCAACTTGGTCCTTACACGGGCTTTGTAAAGGCTTTGCCCTTCCGTGAGGCAGACTCACCAGGGGTTCCTGCAAGCCACAGCTGGGGTGGCAGGGCCACGCCTGGTCCGAGGCTCCTGCGGGTAAGGCCGCAGGCCTGTGCGGTGGAGGCCCCGGTGTGTGAAGGGTTGGGCAGCCATGGGAGAGGCAGAAATGTGGGAGGAGCCAGTCGGCGCACGTGGGGGATGAAGACAGCCAGGGAAATCGCAGCCCTGACGTCCCGGCTCTGCCTATAAATGAGGAGGACGTCATCGCTGTGGGCCCTGGGGTGCTCCCCCATAACCTTCAGAATTCTGTGGCCTTCTGTGGAAGAGAAAGGGAGAGATGAGGGCCCCTCTAGGACTGGTGGTTCCTGCTAAAAGTACAGGGACAGGCATTTTCAGAAACGGAGGTGGGAATGCCGGGCAGGAGGAACAGCAGCTCTTTCTGGGGCTCATTTCCGGGCAGTGGCTAGTCACCTGGAAACATGCAAGGACGGACTGTCCTTCATATTAATGGTTATTCCTAGATCCTGGATCGACTGATGGGCTCAAAGAGCCTGATGTAAAAAAAAAAAAAAAAAAAAATCGCAACCATTCCTATGACCCTAAACCAAATTCTGAAATCAACCAACCAGTCAATGAGGCAGTGTCTAATCCGGACAGGGGCAGCCCCGTGTCAGGTCCTGATGAATTCAGAGAGTCACTTTATATCAGAGAAGGATGAGTCATGATGTCAGCCTTCCAAGAAGGTTTGCGAAGGGGGAGGCAAGGAGGGTGGATGTAATTATCTAATGCAATGGCAGCCTCAATAAAGGATGACAAGGGGACGAGCAATAAGAGAAAGGAACCAGGGCATCTGATTAAGGTCCCAAATGTAAAAACAGTAGTGATATTTTCAAGAGAGTAGCAACAAAGTTCCTTCTAGGAGACTGAAGTGAACAGCCCCTAAGCCTTTCTCTTCTTCTCCTGTCTGAGACCTCCAGGCACTGAACTCACCACAAAGGAAGCCGTGCTGAACTTTAAATCCAATATTAGGTCTGCGTGAAGGACGCACCTTGGCTCAAAGTCGTGGGATGAAGGGGCTAAAGATTTTGGCTTTCACAAGTCAGGCAAAATATTTATTCTCAAGAAGGAAATAGCACCAGCTGCCTTTCTTCTAGCGAGTAATCCAGGTGAGGCTGATGACAGCTTCTTGTTCTGGAAGGCGTCCTGAGGGAAGAAGGAGAATGAAAGGAAGCTCTCCCTCTCTCCCCAGCACCCTCTCAGATCTGGCACTCGGGAAACAGGCACATTTGTGGAAGCAGATCGACACCCCCGGGGAGGGGGAACTGGAGCCTCCACCCCTGCCTGAGCCCGGGCTGCTCACGGGCAGCCTGGTGTGGCTTCCCTGCTGCCTGACACCAGCCAGGGAGCTGTACTTCTTGCGCTGCGGTGCTACAAGGAGCAACGGTGCCGCCGAGGGGTCTGTTCCCCTACATGCCGCTTCGGGGCTGCTGAGGACTCGGAGCGTGGACCGCACGGCCAGGGAGCTGAGGGGCTGCTGCAAAGTCAGTGGGAGGGACTACAGGACATTCGCCTTTTCTGCTCCACTTGGGGTTCTCCTGAGTTATCAGCGAGGGAAAGGGACTGGGAATAAAACTGTAATTGACTAGACGGCTATTCATGGCACTTGTTTTTCCCAAGACTGGAACTGAATTTTAGACCGTAAGGGCCACAGACTCCATCGTTGTGCAGATGACAAGATGAGAACTAGGAAGGAAAGTGACCAGCCAGCTGAGGGCAGCACAGGGATCGGCAGAGCCCAGGAGCCCAACATGTCACTCGCAGCTCTGCATCCAGGGGTCGCTCCATGGCTGCACCAGGGGCCTTGCAGCTCTCTTATTTGATTCTACTGGACAAGAGGGGGAGGAGGGGTTTAAGATAATCACTGATTGTCACTTTTTTAGAGGTCAAGAATCCCAACATTCTAAGAAAAGGGAACTAATACTTTTTTCCCAGTGAAAATCAACCAATGCATAGCTGTGAAGATGGATATTTTGGCTTTAGGTTTTTCCTACCCACTCCACTCATGAGCCAAATCAGAATCATCGAGCATCTACCCAAGTACTGTAAGCATTGCAATGGGTCCTCTCTAAAGACTCATGCTCCCATCTCATAGCCAGATTGTGGTGCGGGGCAGACCAGCAGGCTTTCCAGAGGATGGCTGGGCAACTGGAAGAGGGGACAGCTCGGGGCCAGGCCTCCCTAAAGCCCCTCTTCACCCCCTCATCACTTGTCCCACCAGCCATGTCTCAGACCACACCTGCTCACCACAACTGGCAAAAGGAGGCAATGGGATCTCCTGAGACAGGCTGTCCTCACACCAGGAGCTGGTCTTGTACTGAGATCCTCACGGCATTTAGAAGGGCCGGTGGGGCTGTGTAAACCTGCATCGGAACTTTGCCTCTAAGAAGAAGAAGGACGAGGAGCCACGATCTTAGAGGGAAGGGACTTGGATTTTTGTTAATTTCTCCTGTGTGGGTCATTGCACAGTGGGCACTTGAGCTCGGCTTCTGAGGTTGGGGCCTCCCATTGCTCTGTTTGAGAGAAGCCGCACTTTAGAGGACAAAGAACAGGTAGTAATGGTGTCTACATTCCTGAGTCACCTTGCTTGGGACACAGCAGATCAATGTGCTTGCCTGTCATTTGGAGGCTGTAATGGCCACCTCACGGGTCTCCTGCATGTTCCTTTCTCTGTCCTCCTTTACACAAGGGCCAAATTTATTCTACCCCAGTGAAAAAGACTTCAGTGGTGGGTCTCCATTGCTTATTAATTCAAACTAACTCTCACCTCAGAATTGCGGGCTCTCCATCCCCCGGTTCACCTCTCCCTTCCTAGAAGACCTGCCCTCCTGCCAAACCATATTTCTGAAGAGTTCCCTAAAATTACATTTTCTCTTTTGAGCTTTCTTACCTCCCTGCTTTTTTTCAGATTAGCTCCCTCGCCTAGGATGCCACCTTGTTCTCCTCACGAATCTCTAACTGCCAAAATCCAGCCATCGAAGCTCACATCAACCGTCTTCAACAGTCTAACACTTTCATCTTCCAAATGATGTTGATGAGGAGGACATTGGTGGAAGATTTATTATTACATACCAGGTGGCATGTTAAGTGTATGGGCTTCTTCTGCCTAATCTTCAAAACTACCCCACAGGGCAAGTGCTGTTATTATCCCCACCTTAAAAAGAAAATTGAAAACACTGAGATGCAAAGAAGCGACTTGCCACTTTCTCCACCTTTGATGTCATATCCGTTTAATGTCTTCTCTATCAGGTCTCAGAGCAGGCGGAGGGTCCTGGTCTCCTTCTTTTGCCCTTCCTGCCTTGTCAGTGCCTGGTGTATGGTCCCCACTCCAGCATGTTGGGCATCATGTCACGGGGGTGTGAGAATTTACCTGCTCATTGTGTTTTCCTGCAATTGGCCGTTCTCACCTGGTGCCTTGTTTTTGTATTTCCTAGATCAGGTTGGCGGAGAGCACAGGAGACCCACCTGCCCTTGGAGAAGGCTACATCCTGTAGGTTTCTGAGGGAGACAAGGACAAAAGGAAGGGAGTCCTCTCTTCCCCCTTATGGGATGGGGGCCGCCCTCTGTGTGTCCCCCTGTGACCCGGGGCAGCACAGTTCCTCAAGCCTAGGCAGTTCCTCAGGGCTGCCACCATTCCAACGGGAGAGAATGGATAGAGGCGGGTTAGAAGGAAGGAAACAAAAGTTGAAGTTTATAACTCAGGGTATCACAGCATGAATATTAGAGACTGAGGGCTGATAAAACACACACACACACACACACACACACACACACACACGCACACAAACCCTACCAGGCAGGGTCAGCACTGACTCACTTTGCCTGTTACCCAGCAGAGAGGGGAAAGGCCAACCTCTCTGTGCCCGAGCCCTACTGCCTTGGTCCGTGGTGGAGAGGCTGTAGAGCCACAGCTTCCCAATGTGGAGCCCAGACTTCTCATCCCACCTGGCAGTGAAATCAGCATTTCCTGATCCCAGAGACACCTAGGCTCAGATTTGATGTTGCCACTTAGAAGCCAGATGACCTCTAGCAAGGAACTTACAGGTTTTGAGCCCCAGTTTCCACATCTGTTAATATGGACAACATACTTGCATTGCAGGGCTGATGTCAGGCCTGGACCAGAGGGTGTGTACAGACCATGAACAATGGGGCCGGGCCCCCAGGGATCCGTTAACCCTGGCCACTGACTTCTCAGTAAAGGGAGGAGATGGAGCCACAGTCCAGGCCCCAGGAGCCCTTGTGAGCCTGCACTATGTAATGCTTTTCTGCTATGAGGGTCTCAGGCCACATGGACACAGTCTTACCTGCCCCCCCTGCACCCAGCACTCCCTAGCAAGTTCTCCCTGTGCACCAAGAAAAGCCCATCTGAAGGGGTACGGGAAGGCGTGTTACGTTCCCATAGAAAAGTCCTTTGTATGGCTTTAAGGGGCAGGATATTGCATCTGATTTGATGGGTCCTTAGTATGCATGAGCTAGAATTTGGGAGAACATGGCTATAATTTGGGGCTTGTGGTTAAGTACAACTCAGACGCCAGATGTCCTTCACCACCACTCTGCATTCTCCAGCCTTCCACGTGTCCCTCTTCATTCCTGCATGAAGGCTTTCTTAGGATGTTTTATTTCCTTTCTGATCTCCATTCCCATCTTCTGAACTCAGGGCAAGAATTTATTCCAATTTAAATTGTTTGAAGGACCTCTAGTTTGATTGGTATCTTTCAACTCACTTAAAGCCAAACCATCATTTTACAGGTGAGGAAAATGGAGGTGAAAGGAGGTAGTTCCAAAGGGCAGGTGGCCGGTGTGGAAGAGAGGACAGGGCTCCATGCTCCCAGAGCACAGTCTGACCTCCCGTGTTTCTAATAGTCCTGCATCCCCACCTTCATGATTTCCCCTGTGTCCATATACCTCCAGGACTATTATTTATTCAATACTTTTCTTCAAATTGACTCATCTTCCTATTTAAATAACCTTATTTCAAAGGGAAATTTTTTATTATCACCTAGTGAAAAACCAGTATCACTTGCGAAATATAATTTTATGGAATTCTAACTGGCTATGGTCGCCTGGGCACGGAAAGCCAGCTGGAAGCCTGTTGCCTTTGGTTATAAAGGAAAGCTGGCAAGTTTCAGAGGTTCTAAAGACCAATGGGACTAAATGAAAATGGACGCTGGACCTGATTCCAATGTTACCTAGTGTCATCTTTGTATCATTAAGAAGACATTTTCCTCAGATACAGTCAGTAGGATATTCTCATACTTGGAGACCATTGCAGCCCCCAGTGTGGCCACACCAGATGCCCGTGACTCCCGAGAGGCCAGCTGTCTCGTTCCCTCTGCCCAGCAAGGACTTTTGGGGATATTATACTAAAAGAGCTTCGTGCTCATTTTGTTTGGTCACTAAATGCCAAGTGAATGCCCTGCTCACCCTCATTTTTCACAGTAGAATCCATGTTGAACTTAAGTATAAATTTTAGTAAATTTTCTGTTCACCCCAGAAACAATGTCAAGATAATTAAATTTTAAATAATAACGAATCAGGGAAGTTGATGTCAGTGGTGGAAGAATGCTTTGATTCAAATTGCCAATATACAGATACTTTCAGTTCTTGGAAGTCACTGCCAGCTGTGCCTGTCGGAAGTTAAATTTTCGGTAGTGTGCTATGATTGATACAGGCATTAGTCATTTAAAAAAAAAATCCAGAACTAAATGATTTGCATCCAAACGATGACATCTTTAACATCACGGGCTTGTTATTTTAGAAATTGGCCACTAGATGGAGCACTTGCAATTCAAAAATAAAAATCTCAGCCCCTGAGGTGTGAGTGAGCATTTTATCAAAGGACCTATTGTATTTACAAACCTGCATCTACACAAGCGAGAAGGCACGGCTTGCCCTGAAGATGGTATTCTTTTCTTTCCTCCCACACTTTGATACGCCTCTCCCTCTTTCCTCAGGACAGGTCACTTCTCCCCACCGGCAGTGTCTCTGTCTGAGTTCATCTTTTGCTTAAAACTTCTAACAGGTCACCCTTCTATTCCTAGCCCTCGGGCTGAGTAGAAAAATGTGTTCCTTACGATGCGATTTCTTTCTTCCACCTTACTTGACACTATTCACTCCTGAGCATTAAGGTGAGGCCTCTTAAGTGCCAGTGTAGGGTGGGATGCTAATCCCAGGCATCCTACCAAAGCACCTGGTTGTGTAGAGCATTCATTATATGAATTACAAACGACCTGTATTCTTCCCCTTGATGACAATACATTTTCTTTAAAGTTTTTTTTTAAAGAAAGTCCATATCAATGGAGTAGTTGTTCTTGTATCAACCCTTTAAAAATGGCCATCAAGAGGTCTGTGAGCCCAGTTCTCC
This sequence comes from Mormoops blainvillei, assembly GCA_004026545.1. Taxonomy (NCBI): domain Eukaryota; kingdom Metazoa; phylum Chordata; class Mammalia; order Chiroptera; family Mormoopidae; genus Mormoops; species Mormoops blainvillei. The sequence goes on from PVJD01009726.1 coordinate 36,242, forward strand.
CAGTGAGTTTAGGAAGCAGGAGTGGCAGTTCCAAGCAATAGGGCCCTAAAACAATAGACTACATTGAGCCCATTGCAACCAATCGGTGAGTTCATTTGCTGGTTGGAACACGGGGCTCTGCTTTTCTCACATGGCTCACGGATGGTGGGGTGTATGTGCTTGTTGGTGTGACATAAAGGGGGAAGACGGGGTCTTTACATAAATAGGTAGGTCAACAAAATCAAGCACAGAACAGCCACGTTGGGGCTGGGATTTCCTGGCAGCAGCCCCAGAACCTAGGAACCCCCGAGCTCTATTCCCCGAGGGCCTCTCCTAATTTGCTAAATAACCTTGGGCAAGTCACTTAACCTTCCCAAACCTTAGCTCCTCTGGCTATAGAAGGAGGGTGCAGAGAGCTGTCTCTTCGCTGTTTCTCTGGGAAGTTGTGAGGATTAATGATGAGAGAAAGGCAGTGAAGGGCCTGGAGTTTCTGTAAGAAAGGTGCTGCCTACCCTAGGATGGGAGTCGTAAAAGTAAATAAACACGCAGCAGGCCAAAGCCACAGGGCTCTGTGTCCCGTGGGCTTCCACATTTCTCATTCCTCAAAGAGGGTTGGTGGGGACAAAACAAAACACAAACACCTAATAAAGCCTCTGTTTGACAAAATTCTCACTGGATTTTTTTATCTGATTAGTCTGTGTAAATAGATGAAATGATTTTTAAACATCCTGAAAGCACTGGGACAACACAGGTCTGCCCAAAGACACAGGGCGCGCCTGCTCAGCCCTTCCTCAGAGTGAAACACATTTCCGCGCACAGAGAGGAGAGAACTCCTCTGACAATTAGCCTTCCAGTTTGGTGACAGCAAGGGCTTTTCTGTCCCTCTTATGATGAAATATATATTCATGCTGCGGAAGCTCCATCTGAGGATTGTTTGGGCAGAACCCAAAATGCAAGGAAAGGATCGATTTTAACCTATTTTAAAACATTTGATCTAATTTGATATTTCTAGTTTTCAACGGCGTACAGCAAATAGATGAAAATAAATGTCTGGTCACATGTCGTGCTCTGGACTATGCCGTCTGGGTTTCAAAGACTCCTGAAAACAGGAGGAGAATCCTCTATTAGCTACATCTGATGCCTCAGGATTTTCCAGCTGTCAGTGTTCAAAGGTCTGTTTTCTGGAGCCTTGAGGGATGACCAAGTGGATTATTTGCTCTAAAATGCTGTAAGTGATCTGCTTCTCAGTCTTTTGGCTGTAATAATGGAAAGGGATGGGGCGGGGGCAAGCAGCAGGTCCTCTCAGGCGTACGTGGCGCATCTATGCCTTTCTGTGTATATTTTCAGGGCTAGAGATTGAATTCAGATATTTGAAGAGAAAGAAGCACAATAAATAATCATGGATTGTGCTGCCGTTAGCTTTCATTTCTGAAATCTAATTACCGTAGTGGCCCACTGCTTTGATTAAGTCTTTCCTCCCTAAATAATTAATTTGCCTTTATGCAAGTGTTATTTGCCTCTTACAAATTTTAACGCATAACACTGTGGACCGAGGCTCAGCAAACCCACTTTCGAGCACATAAATAATTGCCTTGCAATAATTAACAATTAACCTTGGTAAAGGAGGGCCAAACATTAGTATATTATATTAATTCAAAGCAGATATTAGCTGTTTGGCATTAGAAAATGTTATAAACACATATATATTTACAAACCTACATGGTCAATAAGTTTAGTTATCTGGAACATGTTAACTGGTTCAAAGGAATAGTTTCAATGTAAATATTTAACCAATTTGTTTTGATCTATTTCCCAAGCATTTATGCCAACCAGACATTTAAAAAGAAGGAAGAGGAGGAGGAGAAGGAGGAGAAGGAGAAGAAGGAGGTCTTGGAATCAAGAACTAGGATTGAGAGTATAAATAGGTGATCAGGGTTCCTTGCCCCATTTGTCGCAAAAACTCAACGCATACATGGTCAATTGACGGTGGGTAGCATCTTCTTCAGATGTCTAGAATTTGGGTGTGAACTGCTCCTGAGCACAATCCTACCCACTATGCTACTGGATCCTGGGGTTGGCAAAGATTTCGTAAAGGAATATACTAAGAGAGATCTTTGGTTTTCTAATACGTGCCTTCCCCAGTCGCAATTCTCACTGGGGAACAGGCTCTCCAACCCTGTGCACACCCTCCTTGCCATACAGGAGAGGAGCTGGAAGCCTGGAGTTCCCGTCCCCAGCATCATTCCCACCCTCGTGCCTACTTCATACTTGAATATACCTCATTCCTTTCCAACGCAGTCAAAGGAGCTTGGATGGAGTGTCACAGGGCGATGGGGTTCCAGAGTGCCCCTCCATCCCCAGGTCCCCAAGCCCTCACCGGGGCTGGCATACTCCAGGGCCTCCACCTTACCCTCCTACAACTGAATGCTTCCCACCCAGTCTCTCTGGTCAGGAGTTTGACATCAACATTATCTGATCCTCTTCGTAATCCTCACCAGTTTTCTCATATTTTCGGAGTCAGCGTTGGCATCACCTTGCTGCCCGGCTCAGGTATGGTACCTGAAAGACCGAGTCTGCGGGAAGTATTCTAGGCCATACATTCAAGGAGGAGCTGAGGCAGCGGCTTAAGCCCCGCCTTCTCCAAGCAGGTACCAGACATCTGGCGCTAGATCAAACCTGCTTTGGTGTCTGGTATTTCGACTCTGATCTGAAGACACTCGTTCTTCCTGCACATACAACGCCAGGAGATGTCTCTGTGAGCATCGTGTTTGTTTGTTTGTTTGTTTGTTTGTTTTGTAGTGGTGGATTTGACCTTTTTCCTCCTTCTGTTTGTTATAGTTGATGTGGTGCTTACGAAACCCCAGAAGAGCGTCCTGCAGACAGAATCACCAGGCCTGTGTGTCCACAGAAGCTTTTCCGCTGTAGACGAACTTCCTCTGTGTTGCAGGAGTCCCTCGCTGGAGGGGGGATAGGAGCATCAGGGTAATGACAACACCGCGGAACTTTTTACTCTGGGTGTATTTCCTGCTCAAAGGTTTTTTTGACAGTCTAGTTTTCAGGAAACCGTTGTCTTAAAATCCTTGGTAAACACACCACTGTCTTACATAGATTTTTGCTGGTGTATCAAAAGCAGGGCAAGGAGAGGGGCCAAATGAATTTCCCCTGGATAAGCTGCAGCCTGATGTGGTATCCCCAGCCGGAGAAAGGGACAAGAGTCTCCAGCCAGGAGTCATCAGCATTGATAAGGAGTATTGATTGTGTGTCTACCTGGTGCCAGACAGCTCAGGAACAGGGGTGAAGAACAAAATGCAAAGGGACAAGGTAGTTTGGAAACTTTATAAGTGGTTGTGCTAAGCAGAGGTCGCTCACGAGCCTGGGAATAAGGTAGCAAAAGGGAGAAAGGGCAGGTGGTCTCTCCCGGGCCCATCATTTTAAGGAATCCTTGGAATAACTAGGCTAATGCAGGAAGGAATGAGCCGGAGGGTGCAGAATCAGAGTGTATTCGCCATTGGTTTGCCTGCTGAAAGACAGAGCTTATTTTGTTGTTTATTAGCTTTTTATTTTTTGCTAAATGCATATTTTGAAATTCCTTTTATGCTCTTCAAATAGTCCTGGGGGAAACACTTATAAAGCAGACAAAATGTTTACAAACTTTTGCATATTTCATTAAAATAAATATTACAGAAGAAGCTATAGACCAGTTCAGTTGTTGTGTAATTAGCTAAACAAATCCGCCTGTCCCTCTGCTGTAATGATAGTGAGGTCATTGACCTTAGTTTTTCTATCAGTAAATTGTGGATGCTACATTTTACCAACTAGTGAGTTGGTATTTAAAAGAATTTTAAGCATTTCTAGAACTGAATGTTATATTATAATAAGATTTATTGCTCTGTACATCCTGTGCAGTGATAGAAAGTTACTGCTCTATATCATCATTATTCTGAAATCTTGAGGTCTTTGTAATAACTCACGGCTTTGACAATGAAGGATTTAGCCAAAGATTCCGGCATATTGCTCTGTTCTTATTCTGGGTGAGGTTTTGAATTAATTCAATTGAAATTTTAGGAAAAGGTGCCTATATTTTTACAAGCTCAAGCGCGATGATTAAATGTTTATCCTTCTGCTATGTTTCTTAACCCTTTACAAACGTTTAAAACATGGTTTTACTACGATTTCTTTTTAATTAAGTTTTCGTGACTATCATCAGAGCACCATGGGTCTCATTGACTAACTGCCAGTCGGTGTTTAGCGGTACGAAGACAGACGTGGGAGCCCAGTTTGGTTCTCAAGACAGAGACAGTGCTAAGATAAACATTTGCAGCGCATTGTTTTTTCCAGTTGAGGGCAATTTCACTTCCACCAGAAGAAATAGCTGAGTCTCAAATATCTCTTTAAATCTTAGTGTAGCTTTCCCATTACATCTCTAAATAAGATGAAAACATACTTTGGAAATCTACAGATTTTCAATCAAATAATAGTTTTGTGCCTGTGATTTAGAAACACGACCTGAAGGTTATGCCGACTACTGAACAGATCACAGAAGCGCTTTTTAAAAACATCACATTGTCTGGGAAAGGGAAATACACTTACTGAACACCTACTAGGACCCAGGCATGATGTTAAATTCTTCCCTAAATTGTCAAATAAAATATTAATTACAAGTTTATGTCCTGGTGTAGTGGGTTGAATTGTATCCCCCAAAAAGATACGTTCAAGTCCTAACCCCTGAATACCTGTGAATATGACCTTGTTGGGGAGCAGGGCCTTTGCAGATGTGATCCAGTTAAGATGAGGCCACAGTGGATAGGGCAGGCCCCAATCCAATGACTGGTGCTCTTGAAAGAAAACAGGGAGGGCGTATGGATACCGAGACACGGGGGACAAACACGTGGAGGAAGGGTCTGCGATGTCACAGGCAGAGATTAGAGTCATGCGGCTGCCAGCCAAGAAATACCAAAGATTAGCGGCCACCACCAAAAAGCCAGGAGAAAGACCTGGAACAGATTCTGCTTCAGAGCCTCCGGGAGGAACCAGCCGTGCCGACATCCTCATTCGGGCCTCTGGCTTCCTGAACTGTGAGAGAACACATTTCCATTGTTTTAAGTCACCCCGTTTGTGGACTTAGTCACAGCGGCCCTAGGAGAGGAATGTACTTGAGAACTCTACTGTTACTTCTGTTTCATCCAAGAAACGCAGCCATGGTCACTGGTAAGTTAGATGGGTGCCGCATTCAAACCCAGGCCTGACGGCAGGGCCAGTGCTAAGTGCATGACAGAGACGGTGCTAAGATAAACATTTGCAGCGCATTGTTTTTTCCAGTTGAAGGCAATTTCACTTCCACTAGAAGAAATAGCTGAGTCTCAAATATCTCTTTAAATCTTAAAGAGATATTTTAAAGAGATAAATCTTAAATCTCCAACACTTGCCATGTCATTGTTTGCACGACTTCACAAACTCGATTACTTCTCCTGTTAGTCTAAACTCTATGGACGTAAATGTTACAGCCCCATGTCCATAGGTCCACAGGGGAGACGGTGCTGTAACACACTGAGCAGTTTTCAGCACCTGAAACAACAAAAACCCCATAGACTGCAGGTGATTCCTGGCCTATCATAGAATATCCCTGATGCCATCAAAATGATGCAAAATTATACCTGAGTCAATTAAACATTCGAAATGTGCCGGCGAGCCTAAGTGATTTTTCCACCTTTGCTGAGGCCTGAGAGATGTTTGTTACCACCACGAACCCCTATACTCCTTAATTCCTGGGGCACAGAGCGGATCCAGGGAAATCACTCTTATCTCAGATACCAGATATTTTGTTTTCAGTGTCTCCTGCCTCTCCCAGAAGGCTTCATTCTTGTTTCCTAAGGCACATATAAAAAATTTAATGTTCAATCAAGGCTTCAGTAACTCATACACGATGTTAGTTTATTTGGGAACAGTTATACATAAAATAAACTTCATGTGGGCTTTTTTGGTGTCATCATTAACTTTTCCAAATTGGCATAAATTCAGAACATTTGACGTGGACTGGCTTTCTAGTTCTAGGAGTTGTTGGTACAGGCAGTTGCTTTTTTTCTAAATGACCGGACCACAGTACAAGGAGCTCAGACCCGCAGGTCATGAATGAAATGTGACTTTGGTGCTGATGGAGAAGAAAGAGCAGGACTTGGCACAGGAGGACTCTTGGGGTGTGACTTCTTTCCACGTGGATAGGGAACAAGGCCCACTGATGATGTAGGAGGGCTGGTGGGGTAGGGCCCTTCTGGTAACTTTCTGGCCTCCAGAAAGACTGGGTCCTTCCATGCCCATCAGCAAGGCTCAGGGGGAAACCGGGATTCTTAGGCCAATCCTTTAAATGCGTATAGAAAATGCCAATCATGAACTAATTTTTCAAACTCAGCATTGTCAACCAGCCTCACACTGGTGTATTATAAGCAGGTCGTATCAGCAAGCTATATATTTCAGATCCATAAGCTTCAGTCACTTTAGGAGATGGAGAAGCTACCAAAAAAAAAAAAAAAAAAGTCTCCAAGAGTGACCCTTGGAGAATCTCAAAAGGAATCTTACAAAAAGAGTTTCCTGAAAATCCTACCAGACCCTGAAGGTACAGAAATTTTGATCTTTCATTCCCCAAACCCAACTCTTCCTTGCATTCTCTGGAATAGGAGGAATCTCCACCAACCACGCATCTGACCAGGCAGTACAGCCTCTCCTGTCGCACTGCTCTTCTCCTACTCACCCCGTACTTTCTCCAGCAGTCTGTGAACTAGTCTTTATCATTCTGAGCTGAGTATCACTGAAACATTGCTCCAGATCAGTGCTATCAGTGGGGCAGAGGTGGGAGGGTGATGTCAGAGTCCCCAGGAAGAATACTTGCAGGGTCCCTGGGAACCCTGGGCTGGCGGGTGAGGCGAATGAACACGTGAATGTTCCAACTCTCCCAGGAGCTACTGACCTGCTTGCCTCTCCGTTCAGAAAATAGCAACCTTAGTAGCAAACTCATCAGACAAGGAGCTTCAGGAAAATAAACCCTAGCCCGTGAGTACCTGTCCAAGTTCAAGGGAAAAGTAGAGGAAAAAATAAATCCTTTCTGGGTCAATATTTTCTTCATTCACCGTTATGAGCTAAACATTGGGCAAACAGATGGTTTACTTAAAGATGCACATGCATTTCCAAACACAATGAGGGGGAAACGCCGCATGTTTCGTTTCCCTCTTCTTGAATGTTTTTCTATGTTCTCTTTCAGGGATCACTCGCTACTCACTTGCTTCTTGTCTTCTGTCTTCTGTATGTTGACTTGGAGAAACGTTTTTGAACATTTGGACAAGTACAGAGAAGACCGAAACAAGCCCTCATATGACTTCCAAGAATTAGTAAACACTGTTATATTTACTTTAGAGCTTAAAAAATTATTGTTATAATTCACATATCATCCAGTTCACCCATTTAAAGAGTACAATTCAATGGTTTTTGATATATTACATTATTCATTTTTTAAATTGTGGTAAAATAGATAAAAATATTTGACATTTTAATCATGTTACTCATATAATTCAGCGGTGTTAATTACATTCACAGTGTTGTACAACCATCACCTATATCTATGTGTCTATGTCCAAAACTTTCCCAGCATCACGAACCAGAAACTCCGTAACCATGAATAATAACTCCCACTTTCCTGCTCCCTGGCCCCAGGTGGCCTCTAACCTACTTTCTGTCCCTATGAATTTGCTTATGCTGGATACTTCATGTTTATGGAATTACACACCATTTGTTCTTTTGTGCCTGGCTTATTTCTGTTAGTAAAATATTTTCAAGATTCATCCATGTTCCAGCATGTATCAGAACTTCATTCCTTTTTTATGGCTAAATAATATTCCCATCGTATGTATACACCTCATTTTTTTTAATCCATTAATCTGTTGATGAACAGTTGATATCAACATGTTTTGCTACTGTGAATAACACTATAACAAACACTGACATACAAATATCTGTTCAAGCCCTTGCTTTCAGTTCCTTTGGATATAAAACTAGGAGTGGAATTGCTGGGTCATATGGTAATTCTATATTTAGCTTTTTGAGGAACTGTCAAACTGTTTTCCATAGCAGATTCGATTTTACATTCCTGCCAGCAATGTAGGAGAGCTCCAACTTCTCCACGTTTGCCAACTCTTGTTACTTTCCTTTAAAAAAAACAGCCCTGTAGTAGGTGTGACGCACCTCATTGTGGTCTCCATTTGCATTTCCCTAGTGGCTAATGATACTGGGCATCTTTTCATGTGCTTACTGACCATTCGTAAATCTTCTTTGGAGAAATGTTTATTCAAGTTCTTTGCCCTTGTTAAAATTAGGTATTTGTCTTTCTATTGTGGAGCTGTAGGAGTTATCTATATATTCTGGATGTTAAACTCTTATCAGATACATGATTCAAAATATTTTCTCCAATTCTCTAAGTAGGTTATTTTTTTCACTTTCGTGATAATGTCCTTTGAAGCACAAGAGTTTCTAACTTTGATGACATCCACTTTGCCTATTTTTGTTTCGATGCTCTTATTTTTGGTGACCAGGTCTTTTCTTAAGATAAGAACCGGGACATTAATACAGATGTTGTCTCCTCTCTACTCTTTCCCATTCCAATGCCCACCTTTCCCCCTAGAGGCTACTATCATGAATTTGGTGTTCTGTTTCCTAGCCATGTTTTGTACCTTTAAAATATGTACACAACAAATAACATTATTTTATATGCTTTTGAAATTATGTATAAATCATATCACTTTTCCTTCTGCACTTTTTCCTTCGAGTTCACATTTCAGATCTAGACGTGCTGGTCCGTATTTACCTCATTCATTTATTTTCATTGCTATAATTGTGTTCACTCAAATGATCAGGGAGTAATATTCAAAATTTTAACAACGGGCATGGCTCTGGCACCGATAGCATACATGGATATATGTCATAAACAACAGGACCTTTGGGAACCTGCACAAATCTAAACATACCTGTGCATACCTGGCCGAATACCTAACCAGCTTCCACATTTTATTTATTATGCAATTTACATTGCTTCCAAGTTTTCACTGCTATAAATAATACTGCTACTGCTAGAAACATTCTTGCAACCATCTCTTCATGCACATCTGTGAGAACTTCCCTAAGATACATTCTTAGGAGTAGAATTGATGGGTGGTCTGCTACACACATGTTCTGTTTATTTTTCCTGTTGTATCAGAATTGTGAGTAAGGCCCACAGCTGAGGACAAAAGATGTTCAGTACCCCACATTCCGTATAACCACCATGACGTCATGGAAGGGGTGACTAGCTACCTCCCAGGAAGGCATATTGAGAGGCACCAAGCTAAGAATAGGTCTTTTCTCTAACTGCTCCCACCCAGGGTCAGCCTAGGGGAAGAACAGACAGAGAGGAGGGGTCTTTCAGAGAATACCAAGTTCACAAAGAAAGGATATTCTCTCTTGTCACACTTCCACAATACCCACCATGAGAACCAAGAAAGGAAGACCAAGGATTATCAATGGTAAAGGTTTTCTGAGCATCTATCTGGATCCCTCTCCTTCCCTTCCATACTTAAACTCAGTTTGGTGGTCCTCTCTTACAGAAATCAGGTAAGGGTTTGGACTTTCAGAGTACCTAATACTGCCAGGGTGTAGAGAAAGAGGTAGGACTGAGAAAGAGGCAGTGGGCATCTCTATCAGCTGGTAGGACAGATACGCCACTGTCGGTCTGCATGAATTGAGGGCACACCACAGAGGGTGGCTGGGCTTGAGCCATCTTTGTGGTATTCGCATAAAAGCACCCTCCTCTGGCTGAAGGTCGTGCTCTGCGGAGACAGTGAGGCAGGCTGGAAGAAGTTCAGACAGACTAAATCCCACGTCTGACAACTAGTCAGGGCACAGGTCACCTCGAAGCCTTTCAAAGAATCCACACAAATGCCCCATGAAAGCCCAGCATTAGGATCCTACCATGGGGAGGGGAGATCAACAGCTCATTGCTGTGCATCAGAGAAGAAACAAATACCACAGAGAGGAGTCTGTGGAGAGGACACTGCACCTTCACTCAATCGTGCAAGAAGGAGCTTTGCTGTTTTCCTTCTCCTCTTCCCCACCCAACTCAAGAGGAAGAAGAACAGAGAGGGGAAGGTGGTATCTGAAGTTGCTGCGACTCCATGTCCCTAACAATAGCTTCTTCTGAGACAGCAGAGGGAAGGAGCTTTTCGTCAGATAGGAAACTGAAGCTTTGAAACAAGCAGGACTGAGGTTTAGACACATCAAAGGGACTGCTCCAGTAAGTACTTGTAGCCCAAGGCTGGAGAAAGTGGCCAAAGGATAGATAGTAAGGAAGCCTGTTCTTCACCTGGCCGGGAGGCCCAGCCTGGTATAGTGGGGCATTTGTCCGGGAGAATAAAATCTTGTCATGTAGATAACCCAACGAGACTGGACTGCTCCATAAACTAGTGAAGCTTGATACGTTAGTGGTAATGGGAACTGCCAAGTTCTCCCCCAAGTGGGGAAGTAACTCCCAACAGGGGAATAAGAGCTCTGTTGCCATTCTCAAGGGTATGCGATGATAGCTGTGTTGTGTCTACTTGTTTATGCCTTCCTTTCATTCATAAAAGTCTTCCATTTTGAGCAAAGAGCAATCACCATTTTTGACCAAAAGCCAAGAAAATTGTCAAAAGAGTCATCTCTGTATAAATGGGTCCATTTTCATGCTCCCGATGAGAAATTAGCTAGCTCCCAAATATTAGCGCTGAAGTTGTCAAGAAAACTTAGTTCGCTATTTTCCCTTCATCGGAATCCTGGCTTCCCCTGGGCCCTTAAAGCTCTCCCTGCCTTTCTGCCTCCCTCCTCTGTGTGGTCAGGGGCATCAGCGGTATGAACTGGGGACCCGGGGAGGCCCCGAGGTTCAGGAAACCAGACCAGGCCCTACCTCTGGCCTTCTGTCCAGAACCCTCTTGCTCAGGCCTCCCGCTCCCAATTTTCCACCCGTTTGCCTCACTGCATCTCATGTCTCCACCGGTACTTAGCTTCTTCAGGTGGACAACTCAGCCTGCTTTTGAACTTCAGATTTGCCTCCGTGGGGATGGCTCAGTGCTACAGCCCAGGTGCCAGGTCTGCATGCTGCCTCTTGCTTTCTGTCGCCAAACCCCACAGTCCAGCCTCCTGGGAGCCTGTGTCTGAAAACAGGGAATGCAGGCGGGGCAGATACCCTGAATCCACCAGAAGGGAGTTTGCACACACCCTGCGTGCAGTCCCCCTGCTGTTTATTATTAATTTAAACAGATAGACTTGCAGGCTAATTGTTCTCCTGCTGCCTTTGGCTGACAGAGTGTATAAAAGGAATGGGCCTTCACGGTAAAGGAGCATTACAGCTGGATTTAAGGAATAATGCATCTCTCACAGACCTGCAGGAGTTGCAGTTTGATGGAAATTATCGTCAAATCTTGTGCTGTGAACTGCAGTTTACTGGAGGAAAAAAAAGTCCCGTAAGATATAGAAATAGTATCTGAGACAGCCTGGCAGGGTGTTTGGGATCCTTACGATGCCCACAGAACACCGTGACAATGACAGATAACATTGGGAGCATCTGAGTGGGGACTTTTGTTTATCTTCACTTGCCCTTGCATTTGAGTCATGTCTTTCACTTGGGGATGGTATTTTTGCCTGGGAAAGTTAAAATAATTTTTAATTCAAGAAAAGAGGTTTCCTGGGTTTTTCATGTTTCCCACCCCCGCTTCTCCTTCCGTCCTCCCCCAGCTGTCTCCCTTCCTTCCAGCTGGGGTGCGTTAGTCCTGGGTGCCAGATGCAAAATGATTAAGCCAGTGCAGTTCCCCAAATTAAACTTGTTATCGATTAGCACTTCCTAAATCAAACAGAATTGCTGATCACGATTGCAGGGCAATGCTTGGGATCCGAGTGTTCCTAGGGTGTTTGAGCCTGGGCAGGCAGAAGGGGGTTTTTGAGGTGCCCCCCGCCCCCACCTAATCACCGTTGTTGCATGCAAGAAAGGAGGATAGCAACTTTCATCGCCAATTTGTGTTTCTTAAGCACCGACGGGGTGTGTGGCAATGTGCAGTCACAGAGGGGATTTTGACAATTAGCAGTGGCCGCCGCCTTTGCTCTCCTTAGCTGTGATAATTAATGCCTGAGGACATTTTTATGAGTAGGTATGTGCCTGGCACATGACACACAGTACCGAGAGTGTCAGTTACATATGACCCTTTTAAAAGGATGGGGAATGCAACAAAGGGGCCATTTTGTCCATTTGGTTAGTAGATACTCTAGCAGGTAATTTGAAATATTAGTGAAATTAAATTACAGGAAAGGGTCTGTTTGCAAATCAACTGCTACCCAGTCACCTGTCCAAAAGCAAGAGGAGCAGCCTCACTCTCAGACCCCCTTCCTCCATTTCCTGCCCCTGCTGATATATCAAGACGCAGGTCAGTGGCCTCTACATGTACACGTGTGTGCCTTATCTTCTCACTCAACCTACCCCGGAAAGATACGGAGGAGCTGTAAGTTAAATGTTTTTTAAAAGTAGACTTCATTGTTTAGAGCAGTTTTAGGTTTACAACCAAATTAAGTGGAAGGTGCAGAGATTTTCCATATGACCCTGCCCCCAGTGTGCACAGTTTCTCCTAATATTGACCTTCTGCACCGGAGTGGTAAATTTGTTGCAAAGGAGGAGCTTACACTGACTCATCATAATCGCCCAAAGGTCATAGTTTATAGGTTTCACTCTTAAAAAAAAATTATTTATTCTTTTTAGAGAGGGCAAGGAAAGAAGGAAGAGAGGGAGAGAAGCATGGATGTGAGAGAGAAACTTCGCTCGGCTGCCTCTTGCACGCACTCTGCCTGGAGAGTGAGCCCCAGCCCAGGCACGTGCCCTGACCTGCAGCTGAACCGGCGACCTTTTGTCCTGCTGGACAACATCCAACCAACTGAGCCACACCTGTGGGTTTCACACATAAGAAGTAGGCTTCACTCTTCCGGTTGTACATTTTACGGGTTTGGAAAAATGCGCAATGACATGTATCCATAATTAAGGTATCATATAGAGTATTTTTATTGCCCTAAAAATTCTCTGTGCTCTGCTTATTCATCCCTCCCCTCCCAGCCCTCAATCCCTGGCAACCACAGATCTGTTTACTGAGTGTCACGTAGCTGAATCATACAGTATGCGGTTTTTTTCAGATTGACTTCTTTTGCTTAGTAATATACATTTCAGTTTCCTTCATGTATTTTTGTGGCTTCATAGCACATTCTTTTTAGTGCCGAGTAATATTTCATTGTCTGGATGTACCGCCTACTGAAGGACATCTTGTTTTTACGTTTTGACGACTATGAGCAAAGCCTCTGCAAACATCTGCATGCAGGTTTCTGTGTGGACTTATGTTTTCAGCTCCTTTGGGTAAAAAACAAGACACGTGACTGCTGGATTATATGGTAAGAGTATGCTCACCATATATGGCAAGGATTTGTACGAAAATGATCGACTGTCTTCTAAAGTGGATATACTATTTTGCATTCCCACCAGGAATGAATGAGAGTTCTTGTTGCTCCACATTCTCACCAGCATTTGCTGTCGTCAGCGTTTTGGATTTTGGCCATTGCACTGGGTTTCTAGTAGCATCTCACTGTTGTTTTAATTTGTAATTTTCTCATGACATACGATGTTGTGCATATTTTTACATGACTATTTGTCATCTCTGTATCTTCTTTGGCAAGGTGTCTATGAAGGTCTTGCAGCCATTTTTATTAGTATTGTTGGTTTTCTTATTTGAAGTTTTAAAAGTTCCTTGTGTATTTTAGATAATAATTCTTTATCAGATACGGTTTTTGCAAACGTTTTCTCCCAGTCTGTGGTTTGTCTTCTCATTCTCTTGTCAGAGTCTTTTTAAAAGACAGAGAAAAATCTTTTAATTTTAATGAAGTCCAGATTATCAATACTTTCTTTCACGGATCATGCCTTTGATGTTATATCTAAAAAGTCGTCTCCATACCCAAGGTTATCTAGGTTTCGTCTTATATAACTTCTAGAAGTTTTGTTGTTTTGCAATTTACATTTATGTCTATGACCCATTTTGAGTTAGTTTTTACGAAGGTTATAAAGTCTATGTCTAAATTCATTTTTTAAAATATGGGTGTCCAGTTGTTTCAGAACTATTTGTTGAAAAGACTACCCCTGCTCCATTATATTGCCTTTGCTCCTTTGTTAAAGGTAAGTTGATTGTATTTATGGGGGTTGGTTTATGGGCTCTGTGCTGTGGTCTGCTGATGTATTTTTTTGTTCTTTCATTAATATTACACTATCTTGATTACTATAGCTTTATAGTAATTGAAATCAGAATCATCATTCTCCCAGACTGTGCTGACTATTCTGGATCTTTTGCATCTCCATATCAACTTTAGAATAAGTTTGTTGATGTCTATAAAATCATTTGCTGGGATTTTGATTGGTACTGCATTGACCCTGTAGATGAAGTTAGAAAGGACTGACATCTTAACAGTACTAAATATTTCAACCAACAAACATGGAATCTCTCTCTATTTATTTAGTTATTTTATTTTTTTATATGAATTTTGTAGTTTTCCACACATAGAGCTGGTACATATTTTTAAATGCTTATATCTAAGTATTTTATATTTTTGTGTGCAAATGTAAATGATATTGTGTTTTAAATTTCAAATTTACTTGTTTATTGCTGGTATATGGGCAACTTTTTATTTCAAGATAATTTCAAACTTAAAGAAAAGTTACAAGAGTAATATAAAGAAATTCTATATACCCTTCTCACACCTTCACCAATTATTAACATTTTGACCCGTTTTATTATCCTCCTCCCTTTCTTTGTGTATGTATGTATATACTTACACACATACATACACACATACACATATACACTCACACACATGTACACACATGTAGAATTGCTCCTCTTAACCATTTGAGAGTAAGTTGTATACACCAAGTCCCCTTGTCCCTAAGTACCTCAATGTGTATTACATTTTTATATTCTTTTACATAATCACATTATGATTATTAAATTCAGGACATCTAACATTGATACAATACTATTATATAAACAGCCCATATTCAAATTTTATTAATTGTTCCAATAATGTTCTTTCTAGTATTTTTCCAGCCCAAGATCTAATCATGAATTATGCAGTACCGTTCATTTTTGTGTCTCTTTAGTCTCCTTTAATCCGGAACAGTTTCTCAGTCTTTTAATGTTTTGTCTTTTTTGACATTGAAGACTAAAGGTCAGTTGTTTTGTACATTATGCCTCAGTTTCAACTTGTCTGATGTTTCTTCATTATTAGACTCAGGTTATGCATTTTGGAAAGAAATTCTACATAAGCAGAATTATGCCCAAGTGAGGGCATCGTATCAGGAGGCATCTGATGTCAGGTTTTCTTCTTTTTACAGTGTTATCTAAGGCAAGTTTTTAAAAGAGTTTGTAAACTCATTTCTTTTTAAAGCTATCAGTATAGCTGGCTAGTGGGAGGTGTTAAAGACCTCAAGTCCCAGCTCTAAGGATGAAAGAGCAATTAGCAATGTGTGTTGTTGGGTCTGACACTTGAGATTGATCCAAAATGCCAAAAAGTGATCTTTGCTCCTAACAACAGCATAAATCCAATAGCTCACAAATCAGACCACTGAGCATGACTCATGGTTCCTAAACATGACTAAAGCCTGAGCAGAGAACCGTAGTCATGTTTTCACTTTCTCCATCTTTCCAGCCACATGCACTGAGTATTATTATTATTATTAAAACTGAGCTTTACCTTCCTCATCTTTAAAGTAAAAGGACTTTACTTTACTTGGACTTGATGATTCTAAAGTTTGCCCAGCATCTATGATCTCAATAAGACATGCAAGGCACCTGGGATTTGTAAAATATAGAGCATAGGATTTGGGGAAAAGAAATAGATGCTTACAAGAAAGAAATGATGGGGAGGAACTTTCCCTCCACATTTACTTGCCAAGAAGGGAGGGAATCACATCAAAGATTGGCTTGACACAATTTGGAACTCTTCTTATCTGTTTCTCTTTCTTGACCACCAGAATATCTCACAAGACACGAGCCTTATGCTTAGTAGGGCATAGGCATCCTCATTTTATGAAATTTTATAAGTAGCTACTCCAAGAGCCCAGAAAGTAAGAAATTTAAGTTGTTTCCTATTCTTATCAGAGATGACCTGAAATACCATTTATATCAGAAGTTAGTGGAAATGTTTGGTATCTCAGGTTTTCTGTTTAATTCTGCATGTTAAATTTTCCCTCTTGACATAAATCTTTGGCTTATTCACTTTAAAGCGGAGCCTGGTTTGCTCTGCCAGGCAGATGCCAAGCTTTCTAGGCAGTTGTTGAGGGAACAGCTGGCCCATGGTGGTTTCCTAATGACTATCAGGCTTTCAGATAAGAAGGAGCCCCACTTTATTTCAGAAAAGCTTCAGATCAAGGTCAGATCAGGGATAAGGAAGGAGAACGACTTGGCTCTGCAGAGGTTCTAAAATATCTCCCCAGTGTGTACCAAGAATGAAGTAGATATGCCAATGGTAGGCATTTGTGTATATGTATTGCCTTTGTAGAACTTTAGAAAGGGATATTACAAATAATCATATTACAGGTAAGTAAACTGAAGTCTAGAGGCGTTGTCTTACCCAAAATCAAACAGGTAGTTATACTAATAAACACTTTTCTAAGCACCTACTATGTGCCTCGTACTTTACACACATTATCTTTGATTCTCACAGTACCCCTATGATGTATTATGACTCTTATTTAGAGGTTAAAAGTCAGACTGAGAAAAGTTAACTTGTCCATGCTTACACAGCTAGTAGGTAGCGGAGCCTGGCCTTGAAGCCAGACCTGTCAGATATTAAACTCCTTGCCCATCTGTGCACCACATCGTGGACAAATGAGCAGCTGGTCAGAGTGCCTGGTCCTTTCGCTGTCTCCTACTCTCCTGTGGGGCTGGTGTGAAGCCTGTATGGGCCGATGTTATCTGAATTCTTCAAATGTTCTTCCCCAGTCAGAATATTTATTATACGTTATTATTATTCTTAGATTTTTCTATCTGCCTCCTGCCTGACAAGTTCCAATGGGGCAAGAATCCTGCCTTTTGTTCACAATTATATCTTATGCACAAGCACAGTGCCTAGAACGCAGACAGTGTTTAATGAATGCTTATTGGGAACAATAGGAGGAAAAAGGGAGAGAAAGAAGGACAAGAATGAGAGACAGAGAGAATGGAAAAAAGAACTAAAGGAAGCAAATTATAGAGCAAACAAGTGGATTTCTGACTTAATAATATTATTAAGGCTTTCCTCCTTGTTGCAAATTGCAAAGGAACCTAACTTGGTGATTTCTCAACATGCGCCCACAGACAAATAGTATTACATTTTGATTTTATCTCAGCAGAAAAAATTGCAAATAACCTAATTACTCAAAAATTAGTGCATGAGTAAGTAAATTAGGTACATTCTCTCAATGGAAGAATATGCAAATACTAAAAATAATTATTGCAAAGACTAAGAGAAAACATAGGAAAATACATTGGGTAGTATTAATGGTTTAAAAAGGAAGCAGAATATAACTATATACAAATGCACAGAAGAATCAAGAAAAAGAGTATATACACAGATAAGAGAGTACCCAGTTTTATCATGTACTTTTTAAAATTCATAGGGCCTCATACAGTGTTGGGTACAGAGTTTAAGTAAAAGTCAAAAATAAGAATAGCCATGATTTGTACAGCCATTAGGGAGCATAGTGTGGTGGTTCCTTGAAGATTAAAAATAGAACTACCATATGATCCAGCAATCTCACTCCTGGGTGTATATCCAAAGGAAATAAAATCAGTATCTTGAAGAGATATTTGCACTCCCATGATCATTGCAGCATTATTCACAGTACCAAGATACAGAAACCACCTAGATGTCCATTGACAGTTGATATATATGGAATATGGATTTATCTTACTGCCTTAAACAATTAATAAAACAAACAAAACATATAAAACAATGATTTTCAGAGATCATCCAATAGGCTGTGCGGTCCAGCAATCCCAGAAGGAAGGGAAACAAACTGGATGACCCTACGATCGCCCCAGCTTACTGCCTGGGGAGTTTCCAGGCCCCAGCAGGGAGGGGCAACCCAGCCAAACAGCACCTAGAACCCTTTCTGAGTTGAGGGAGACAGGGTGAGAATGAAGGAAGGCCAAAGCCTTCCTATAAGTCTCAGAGCATGGTCACTAAGAGAAGAAAGCTGCACAGTAAGGGAGGTCTGAAGATCTGAAAATGTTTCCCTAGAGTCCTCAGCTGAGTACTGATCAGTACACACAAGTGAGGAAACTGCCCACGGCAGGGGAAAGAATTACTGGGAATGAATGAACAGACCAGGAATAACGTCATGTTCCCTTTGGTCAAAGTGGCAAGACATTGTTACACATGGGGTGTTGGTTACCATACTCAGAAGGCTCAACTTGGGAAACTTAGCTCTCGACTGAAGGCTATTCTGGTTTAACAAATCTTAGAAGCAAGTCTTGGAAGTTTCAGACTGCTCCCAAGTAACTACTTTACATCTCAGGGGGCAAAAAGGTTGAAAAATATTTAGGGGAATATAAAATATCTAGTATCTTACAAGATAAAATACATAAAGTCTGATATTCAACTACAGATTACCTGGCATGCATAAAAGAGGAAAGTATGACTCGAAATATGGACAAAAATAATTAATAGAAAAAATTAAAAAATGACAGTGATGATAAAATTAGGAGACAAGGATTTTAAAACTATTGTTATAACTAGAGTCCATATATTAAAAAAGATAGAGAAAAGCATGTTTAGCATAATAAGGTATTAAAATGATACAATTTGGGCTCTGGCTGGGTGGTTCAGTTGGCTAGAGCATTGTGCTGTATACCAAAAAGGTTGCGGGTTTGATCCCTGGTCAGAGCACATACCTAGGTTAGGGGTTCGATCCCTGGTTGGGGCATGTATGGAGGGCAACAAATTGATGTTTCTCTCTCTTTCCCTTCCTTTCTCTCTAAAATCAATAAACTTATCCTCAGGTGAGGATAAAAACATGATGCAATTTGAACTTTTAGTCTGATAGGATAAGTTTGCTAAATGAAATTAACAACAGACTAGATATCACTAAAGCAGGGACTAGTGAACTTGAGGACATAGCAATAGAAACTATCCAAAACAAAACATAGGGGGACAAAAGACTGAAATGAAATGAAAGGAGCCTCAGTGAGCCATCGGACAACTTCAAGGAGCCTGATATACATGTAATTGGAGTCTCGCAAGGATGGGTAGGGATAAAAAATATTTAAAGAAAAAATGGATGTAAATCCTCCAAATGTTAAACTATAAGCCTATAGCTGCAAGAAGCTCATTTGACATTCAAACTCAAGGAATTTGAAGAAAGGTACACTAAGGCACATAAAGATCAAATTGCTTTAAACGAGTGATAAAGACAAAATCTTAAAAGTAGTCAAAGAGGGGGAAAAACTCATTATATACAAAGGAACAAAGAATTACAGTAAACTTCTTATAGAATATAATGCAATCCGGAAAACAGTGGATTAACATCTGTTAGTATTAAAGAGAAAAAAATGATCATCCTAGAATTCTATACCCAGCAGTAACCTTCATAAATGAAGGTGAAACAGAAACTTTTTCATACATACAAAAACCAAAACACTCATTACAATCAGACCTGCTCTATAAGAAATTTTAAAGGAAGATTTTCAGTCAGAAGGAAAATCATACCAGAGGGAAATCTGGGTGCACATAAAGGAATGAAGAGTATTGGAACTGGTATGTGGATAAAAAAAAGTCCTTTTGCGGGTGGGGAGTTTTACTGTGTGGCAGGCAACAAGTCTGCTAGTTATTTTGCATACGTAACTCGTATCCTTACATTAACCCTAGAGAGTAGGAAATACTTTCCCAGTTTCAGTGAAGAGGAAATTTAGACTTAATGAGCTCAGATGAGATCGGGCACATTCAGGGCGGTATGGCCGTAGACTAGACTTAATGAGCTCAAAACTACACATCTCACTTAGTGTGGAAGTCAGCCAGGGATGATTTCAAAACATGTAACAGACCTTCAGTAAGGAAATGTTTAAAATATGAATTTAAAAATGTGAATGAATGACATAGCAAAAATTAAACCTGAAATATGACCACAGGATTTGACAACCTCTGGGGTAAGCCTTGCATGAAAAAAAACATTTTTCTAAAGTTCCTTGAATAATATCCTAGAGAAGTAAGACCATGTGCAAGAGTAACTCTTGGTTTCAGGATAAGGTGGTGGACTGAGCACACACTACAATATATGCCCTCAGACATTTGAACATAATGGGGGACAGTCGGCAGACCAGAAACGAGGAGGCTCTCTACGAAAAAAGTGTCAAGGTTAGGTAGTTATAATACATAGCTTCTATTCTGGTGGTCAGTGGAGAAACCTATTGCCAAAAAAAAAAATGGGTGCACAACCAAAAATCATCAGCATCTGAGGAAAGTCACTACCTTAAAAAAAGAGAGAAAAGACAAAACAACAAATAAATAAAAGAACCTACATCTAAGGGCACAGAGTTAACAAAGCAGTGAGAATAGGAATGGGGAGATTTGGGGGTGGAGGGATCAAGCAAAAAAAGAAAAGCACTCATGGACACAGACAACAGGGTGGTGATTGCTGGGTGGGGGTTGGGGAATGAGGGGCAGGTGGGGGAGGAAGAGGATATAAGGGGGATAAATGGTAATAGAAAAAATGCAATGAAAATAAACTATTAAAAATAAAAATAAAATAATTCTATTTAATGTTGCCAGGGAGAAAGAGAATTGTATCAGTGAAACAAGAAGAGGTACTAAAACAAGAACAGGGTGTTATGAAGAAGAATAAATTAGTGATCTTGAAAATAAAAGTAACTCCTCATTTATAAGGAGGAAGCCTATTCAAGAGTCAAAGGGCAGTGTTTTTCAATTTTCCAATTGGAAAGAAACAACTGCTGTAGCTGATAAATAAAACATCTGAAAACTATAAAGTAAAAATATAAAGCTTCGCCATAACCCAATAGCTAACGTGGCTCCTACAGGAAAAAAACAAAAAGAGCACAAGCGATTTCAAGTGTGTAGTATTCTCTTTAATAGCTGATATAAAATATGGCAAGAGAGACAATATTGTCATGGGTCCACACAGCCAATTTGACCTATTTAGTAGCAACGAACAGGAGTGAAATCCTGTGTGAAGTAGCTCCACGTTCTCCTTAACCTTCTTATTATGATGGACCATGCAAATTAATGACTGTGAAGAAACAAGAAAATGAAAGACTTTCTAGAATTTTAATGAGCCCTCAAATGAAGGCCTTTATGGAGGTCATTTCATATCTCAAAATTAGCAGGAGGGAAAACAAATACAATGGTGA
The DNA here is from genome assembly GCA_004026545.1 of Mormoops blainvillei. NCBI lineage: Eukaryota > Metazoa > Chordata > Mammalia > Chiroptera > Mormoopidae > Mormoops > Mormoops blainvillei. The sequence continues at coordinate 57,688 of PVJD01009726.1, forward strand.
ATAAAACTAAAGATTTGGATTAAGCAGCTGGATTTAAACATGCTGAGGCACAAGACAGTCGGGGCTTTGAATTTCTGTTGGCTCTGAGGCAACAACTTCCTCTCATCTGAGCTGAATAGACATCACCCAGGATGCACCCTGGAGCCAGTTGTGTGATCACAGGAATAACTCCAGAATGCTAATGGCAACCTAACCGTGCAGGTGGGCGAGGAGGTGTGCTCAGTTCAGACTGTAACACTCACGCACACTGACGCGGGGCCCTGAGCCTCCAAAGTGTGTGGGACCTCGCGTCCCACCTGCTGACCTTGAAATGGGATTTTCATATGGTTTTAGTAACTCGTTGAAAGAGGAGGATCCAAAAATCTGGGGATTTATTTTAGTCAGTCTGGGTCAATTTCTTCTCATAACAAAAAAATTATTTTTGAAGAACTATGAATAGGTCCTTTCAGAAATCTGTAAGCAAGCCTGTGGAGTGTTGTCATGTCTGCATAATGGTAATCACATTTTAACTATTTTGGATAACAAGGGTAAAAAACCAGAAATGGACAAAATCTTTTTTTTTTTCATCCTAACTTGAAAAACATCTGTCCCTATAAAATGCTCAAAGAGGGAAAAAGAAGCTTTGTAAACAAATAATTTCGGGCAGTATCATATAATATAATTGATGGAGTGGGAATTAACACTTAACAGAGGTTAATAAATGAAGTTTTTAAAACTTTATATCCATTTGGGGAAGAGGTGGCTTAAAAGGAGGTCATTATGATAAAAGTTTGGAAAATACTGATCTACTCTAGTTCTTTCATTTCTCAGACCAGAAAGCTTAGATCCAGAGTGTTTAAGTCAAGATAAGTCAGTTTTTTAAGTGAGCAGCAGAGATAGAGCTGGAACCCGGAGCTCTTGACCACCCTTTATGGGATACCGTTCTGCCCCGCTGCCCTGCCTGAAATTCAGCTGATGAATTGGGTCAGGAGGATCTTAACATCATGTTGTTTGAGCTAATGATTCTCATCGCTTGTCTCCAAGAAGCAATTTGGGGGTAGTTTGTAACCTTGCCTGCACCTACCATCCACTTTAAAAGGGGAACTTTTTAAAACATACCAAGGTCCAGTGATATCCCAGACCAATTAAATGAGAACACAGGAGGTGGGATTCAGGCACCACCAGTTTTAAAAGCTCCCCAGGTGATTCCAATGTGCCGCAAAGGAGAGAAGCACGGCCCTTACATTTTCCTCAGTAAAGACAGATGCAAAGGTTTGATTAAGAATTACTTTAACCTCAGACAGCCAGAGGGCAATTAGGAAGCACTTAAAATTAACTCAGCTCCCACCAGCACAACGCCTACTGCATAGAGATGATCAATAAAGATTGTTGCTGTAGGAAGTTGTGACACTTAAACACCAGCTTTGACTTAAATAAACCACCAAAAATAAGAGTCACTCTTTTTTGAAAATTGAAGAGGATTTGGATTGGTGAAGCAGACTGGAGTCTGTTCTCTTGAACACAACCTTTGTGGAGAACAAAAAATTTCATTTACTCTGTGGGAGCTCAGAATTTGTACCTGAAATCTACAAAGACCAGACAGGAACTAAATTTGGGTGATTCTCTCTTCCTCTCTAGTCTTCAAATGGCCCTTTTTTAAAATAGAGAAGACATTTTAGCTAACTACACCCCCGTCCCCTTAATCCCAAAGAGAGGGATGATGCGTTCAATGCATCTCCCGGTAAGAGTGTTCACGGTGAGCAGATGAAAGCCAACACCGAGAAGGCCGTGGGTGAAGAGGAATAGTTATTTTCTGTCTTCCCTGGGGTCGGGGTGAAGGATAGGATGGAAAGGAACCCGGAGCTGGGCACCGGGAAGCGAAAGCTTTCATTCTTTGCTGTTAAATAGCTGTGTGGTCTTAGAAGTAAAAATCTCTCTGAAATTAGTTTTCTCATTTCCAAAATGGCGATACCTCTTTATTTTACAGAATTGTGTGTGAAAATTGAATTAAGTAGGAAATGGAAATGTTGTGTGAGAAGCATAATGTTTCTAAAGATGAAACCAGTCTGGACCTTGGAAAAGTTAATATTCAATTTAGTATTCAAGAAAGCCCGAGGTACACACCCACACATTCATTGAATGAAAATTAATGAGGAAAGACAGCGTTGGGTAGGGCTCTAGGAACCAGTGATACAGGGTGAATTAGATAGACATGCCCCCTGACCTCCGGTTTTTTA
>PVJD01009727.1:0-59901 GCA_004026545.1 Mormoops blainvillei
ACTAGAGCCTCCTGCTGTCTGCTAGGCCATGTTAATTAACATTCAGCATTAGAATGGTTTTCTGTTGCTGGTTCCTTGCTCTGCTTCCATGGCCCCAGGAGAGGCAGGGCTGTCTCCATTAGGGGGTCCCAGCCTCAGTGTCTTTCTCTCTCCCTGTGGAGTGGGGGCCAGTTCCTGGTGAGAATTGCTGGTGAGCTCCTGGTGCTGCCCTCTCCATGACTGGAAATGCCTTACAGTCCAGGTATAAAGGCAAGAAATTATATTCAAGCTCAAAAGTTGTTCTATTTAATGAAAAAAGAGTAGAAAGAAAAAAGCTCCTTAAATTGCTTTTCTCAAGTCTTTATTAAAACCTTAGAGGACTGCAAGTGGCCGTGGCCAACGTTTGGTTCTTACTGTGACTGATTCCAGTTGGGCCTGAGCTTCTTTATCCTTGACAGGACCTATGTCTTCGGGGGCAGTTTTACCCTAAATGTGCTGTATCTTAAATGCGGATAGCTCAGCCTCTGTCATCTTTGGGACAGGCTCTTTGTGAGGGAGCGGCAAGGTGTCCCTCAGGCCAGCTGCAGCCACTAAACCGAATTTGTAAAAGCCCTGGTTCCTTGACCTTAGTGGGGTTGACCCCAGCTGCTAGCCTGGTCTGCAGTGCAGGAATTAGATAAAATCCTGTGGAGATCAGGACCAATAAAATGGCATTGGTCCTGTCAAGATAGCATAAAGTATATAAAACAAAATGGAGTCACTCATGTCAACCAAGTTGGCTGTCAGTCAGGCATGACACTTTGTTTCAAGGGGGAAACTACCTAAGTCATGCCTGATACATCTGGCAAGGAGACCCACCCAAGATATCTGCACATGTGTGATCAGAACAGCCATGTCTGGAGAATGGGACCACGCATAGATAGGTTCCTGAGCAAATTCCACACTTGCCATCAGGTGTGCCAAGACACTTATCAAGAGACCCAGAGGGGTGGAGTACACCACTTTCAAGTTATCACTGAGGCAACGTTCAGGCCACTGCTGAGACAGCTGAGCTCCACAGACAGGGTGCTGCTCCAAGCCACACTGATCTCCCTTAGCATTTGCCAGCAGAGGCTCAGCTCTGCTGGACTGAGGACTTCGTCTGTTCCTCTGCCGACCTAGTTCTGATCCTTCCTGACCAAATGGTGATGACCCCCTTACCCACCGTGCTGTCTCCTGGACCTGCAGACTGAGACTCTGGTGCTCGGGTTCATTTTTTCCCACTAATTGCTATGCGTGCCTATGAGTTATATTTCTCTCAGATTGTTAGAGTGTGAGTAGGATATTAAAGTATGTTGATATTCTACTTTGCGTGAGCCCGCATTCAATAGAAGCTGAGTGAACAGTGTAGTTGCCGTGTGTGACTCTTGTCTGTGCCTCAGTGCTGGGCCGCTCAGCTGGCAGCGAGCCCAGCAGCTGCCCGACTGACTTACAGGAAAGACTATGTCACGAGCTTATGCTCACGACTAACGCGTGTCTCAAAAACAGTGATGGGGCTCCCATGCCTATGTAAGACCTTTCTGAGATTTATTGTTACCACAAGGAAATGGACATTTCACGACAACAAGGACCAAAAGGCATTTTACTGATCTTTATGCCATGTCGACACGGATGCCGAGCCTTACTGGCATGACCCCCCTGTTTCCAACTGTGGACAAAAAGGGGTCACATGACAAACCTGACAAGCTCAGTGGAGGCCTGCATGGTGGCCTTACAGACTCAGAAATGGAAAGTAAGCACATAGGATGGCCCGGAATTCAAAACTTGCATGGTGAGCAGTCAGGTCCTAGGCTAGAATCTTCCCTGGCAAAGGTCTGTCTTTACCTAAATGGAACCTATCGATTGTCTTTTTGCATCTACGATAACATACCTTTGTAGTGTCAAATTTCCTTCCCCCACCCCCACCCCGTCCTCTCAAAGCAGAGGCACCCCGCCAGAGCACCAGAGCGTGACCACAAATGCCCTCATTGTTATTGTTCTCATGTTAATTGTTGGCTATTATCTATCCTGTACCCACCTATGTAAAAGAAGTAGGTGTTTATCATTTTACTTTTATCTAATCCCAGAGGTTTCCCCCTCTTTCCTTCTCCCACCTCCCTAATCTGTCACCAGTGGATTTCATGTAGCCCACATACATCTCCTCTTCTGATTGTGATGTATAAAATAAGGTGCAAAACTGCTGGTTTCCGGAGCACTCTCTCAATCCATTGAGGTTTTGCCTCCTGGCAGTTGTCCTCAGTGTGGCTCAAATAAACTCATAAGAAATCTTACCGGTTTGGAAGTTTCTTATGTCGACACAGTCCTCTTCTGAAAGCACTATTTTGTTCTCCCTGAGCACCCTAGACCCCCACGCTGGAGCGGCTCACTTAGGTTACAGGGGCCAAAAGTGGGGTGTGTCTGTGTGGGCCCAGCTGAGTGGGGGGCAGGTTGAGGAGTGAGGAGCCCCGTCCTTTTCTTTACATCCCCTGAGACTTAAACGGCCCCTCGGCAGCGGCACCGGGTCAGCGCCCTGGGCAGCAGAGGAAGGCTCCGCTGGGCAGGACCCTGACCGCCTCCTTGGCTGCTGTGTCCCAGCACTACCAGCAGTGCAGGCCGGGCCTGGTGTGCGGTCAGCACTGTCTGATGTTACTTTGCTGAATGAACGACTGTCTATCTTCATTTTAAGCCCTGCAGGGAAGTCGCATCCCCTCTTCCTATTCTTTAAGGTAGATATGAAAATGGCTCAACTCTGCCATTTTAGCAGGAAAGCAGCCCTAAACAGTACCTAAAGAAATTAGAGCAGCTTTACAAAAACAGGTGGTGCCTGGATTCAGTCCATGGGAGGTAGTTGGTCTACCCCTGGTGATCACCCTGAAAAATGGCTCCCGTTAGGATACTTTCAGATGCAAATAGCAGAAGCCCTGACACAAACCGGCTTAGATGGTAGGGGCATGTGTTGTCTCACACAGTAGGAATTCCCAGTGCAGAGCAGAGTCCTGGAGGAGTTAATTCAGCATCTCTTCCCTCTTCTCCATCCTTCTTCATGCTGGTTTATCCTCAAGGTGGCAAGATGACTGGCAGTGACAAGTGGACTCTGTGCTTCTTTATTCAAGTAAAAATAGGAAAACCTTTCCTAACCAAGGACCATAAGTCTTTCTGCCATGTCTGATCTGGCCAGGTTAAGACACCATCCACCCCTGGCAAGATGATGGATCCTAAAGGAATGCCCCGTGCAAGCGGGCTAGACAGCTGAAGTGGATGTGAAGGGGGCAGCCACGAATGTTCCCTGATGGCACAGGATAGGCTGTGGTAACAGCCTGTTAAATCCCTTTACTTTCTATGAAAGAGGAAAAGCAATGATAGGTATCAGTCTTCAAGCCCATAAGATTCCCCCTGACACAAAACCAAATGCTTTTTGCTAATATATCTATAGTTGCAAGACCTTGGGAGAAGGCTTAGGCCAAAGCCTAAACACGGAATTCTAATTTTCAGCAAAACTTATTAATCAGCAAATTTCCTTCAGCTGTGCCCCAGGGTAGAGATAATTGATAATGATCCCATTCATTCAGAGCAGCCACTTTGGGAGACTTGGCTGGCGGCTTCAATGGAAAGACACCCAAACATATGTTTTCATGACTTTTTATGGCAGAGTCGAACATGTTTTCTCAGGCCTTACTACTCTGATAGTTACTTTTCTTTATAATTCATTTTGCCAGACAAATCCATTTAAGTATTTGATTTTGATAAGGGGGAGACATACTTCATATTCAGGCAAGTGATCAGAATATGTTTGTAAAGTGGTAAGAAGTTGCCCGGGATTGTAAGCTGCCCTGTCTTCAGTGATTCTCTTTCCTCTGTCTTTCCTCTGTCTTGTTTCCCATTAAATTATGTGAAATTAGGTTTCCAGACATAATTCTTCTTTCTAGCCTTTGACTCTGCTGATCTGCATAGCACACTGGATAGCTGGTACCTATTGCTATGGGGTTTTACTAATAAATTCCTACAATGGCTGGTGATCTTATAATTTGCTGTTAATAATCATTGTTCTCTTGATCTTACAAATTTACTATTTCAACATTTTATAATTGCAGTTTGGCCCCTCTGATTCATTATTTTTCCTGTGATGCTCTAAAACAGGCAAACCCTGGTTTGGTTTGGTTTGGTTTGGTTTTATTATTGTTCACAGACTTAGATTGAATAAGGTATGCTTAGGTTGGATATGCATGAGGTTGACAAAATAAAAAGGATTCTCTAAACTTTGTTGTCCTCATAAGCTTGATGGGTTTATGTTTATCATTACAGATTGTTGAATATGAAAAACTCTGTGAATTTAAGAGACAAGACACTTATCAAAAGAAGAAAGAATTGGATAAATTAAGACTTAAAGAGGCAAACACAAAAGAAAAAGTTACTACCATCACAGTGGTAAGAAGGAATAAACTATGTTTTTTGGTGGGACCCAGGAACCTCAATATATACTACCTTTTTTATAACCGGTAACCAGCATTTTAAAAAGGGAATTGATTTAAATTTACCTCCATGTCATTCTGGGAGAATATTTTTGTCATTTTCTGATGAAGTGTCATAGTGCAATTATGTTTTCTTCTTCAGGAATATGATGGGGAGAATGAAGTTTGGCAGGTTTTAGGAACAAATTGCATTTGATGGGCCAAATTACTGTAAAAATAATTTTTCAAAAATGCACTCAGAACCATATATAACATCCCTATGATATCACTTTATTTTACATAACAAAATAAATAACCATGAACAGATGCCTTACTTCTGACTGTGATGATAACAGGATTTAGGCTCTCCATTTACATTGGCAATAGGAACATTAATATGGAAAGGGGACTATGAGTGTATTTGAGTTAGAAAATACTTCAGAGCCCTGCAGTTCTATTTTCTAAAAAATGAATAATGTTGAGTGAAAGCCAGTACTGTGTTAGATATTTTATGAGGATCATCCTTATTTTAAAGGTAAGAAGACTAAAGCTTATGGAAGAGACTATAATTAAAAAGGTTAATGTTAATACCACTTCTATGTTAATTAAAACAGAAATGCCTGTTAATCTTCTGTCACCAGTAGTTGAATTAATGAGTCCTTATTTCTTCTATCTGTACTGAAAAATACATGTGAAACTATATATGGGGCAACAGTAATACTGTAACTTTACACTTCTTAGCAGATTGCTCAGTTAATTCTATTATATTTTTATAGGGTAGTTCTGATCATTTTAGTTATAACATATTGATTATGATATCTGATTATAAAACATTAGTAAAATAAAAATTTTCCCCAAAATACATGCATTCGAAAATATCATTATCTGTGTTGTAAGTATCTACATGGTCTGGAAGCGTGAGTCAGGCTCCAAGGAAAACGAGCATGGGAGGGGGCAGAACAGCGTGTGTCCGCAGGCCCAAGTGCCTCCCTCCAGCTTGAGCCTCATGAATGGTGAACCATGTGCCCTCTCAGTTCTAGTTTGGGAAAATGAGGTGCACATTCCTTGACCTGTATTCCGAAGATCTCTGAGGCCAAATTACACAAGACTTAAATTTCTCGTTTTTCCTCTCTCCCAGTGTAGCCTGCCCACCCCTGCCCCAACTTCCTAGTGGAGAACCATGTTTAAAGCACAAATTTGAGTGTCAGAAACCTGGGCTCTAGCAGCCCAAAGGTTTCTCACCTATAAAATGTGGTAATACCATTGCCTATTTCAAATGGCTCTTGTGGAGATCAAATGAGGTCATGCCCGTATGGCTTTAGCTGAGCACTTTGTATTTGGTAAAGTTTGTTGCTGTTGTCGCCCAAGATTAGACAACAGCATTTTGGCTGCAGACTGAGACAACAGGGAATATCAGATTAACCTTCATGTGGTACCTTTAGTTTAGAAAAGTCTGCAGCCAGGTCAAGCTGTTGTCCTGCAGACAGAAATCAGTAATAGTGTGTGATTCTCCAGGTGGCCTACATGTATGCCCAAAGCAGGAAGGACTGAGGGTCAGAGGCAACCGATGTCAGGCCTGGTGGCCTTCAGCATTTAGTCACTAATCCTAATGATTGGTCAGGGTCCTTTAGAAATTCTGCTGATTTTTGATGGCAGTTCTAGGACTTCAGACCCCTGTTACTCTGGAACTCGTTATGGCCCAGAATTTCAGTCACACGGGTGCTTTAGATAAAGGAATAGTTTGGGGGAGCTGTCAGTACCTGTCTCACCTGGCACGTTGGAGAGCACCTTTATGCTGCCCACAGGTGTTTCTGTGACCCACACTGACACGCAGCGTTGGATGGCATTCAACAGTCTGTCCACAGGAACTCGGTGCCGGGGGCGCCGAGGGGCGGGAGCAGCTCCGTGCTGCCTCACGAGCCACAGTGCAGACCCAGGCTGGGCTCTGAGACGTTTGCCTCCCCTTTCTGTGTTCCAGAACTACACTGCAAAAGTATGTGTTTCACTATGAATTTTCTTAGCCATATTTCCTTTTTAAAATCATGCTAACATGTTTTCGCAGTATCCAATTGTTTCATTTTCAAACTGCTGATTAAATATTAAGAAGGAAACAGTTTTTCAGCATCAACATAATTATCAGTTAAGGCAGAAGACCCACTTTTTTTGACTCGTGTATAATACTCGTTCTACTGTCCTGGAAAAACATTTTAAAGATATATATGAAAATATAGATTTATTTTTTTAAAGATAATCAAAATGAGTTCATGTCTTGAAAGTTGTTTTTATAGTTTTCACATCCTCACTGCTATATTTGGTCGTTCTCCCTCCCAAATTTTGTTTTTTATTTTTCCCCTGATAATTTCAGAATTATTTCTGTCCAGGTTTATGCTTTGAAGAAACAATTACATGGGTTGGTTACTTTTATTTTAACTAAAGGGCACCTCCAATGTAAGAGTTGAATGAGTGATACATGAATATTTAGTCAATTAAACTGCTGTCACGAATCATCCGACAATGACTGACTGCCATAGTTTTAAAAAATTTCAATAGGTTCTTAGCGATCACACTTTAGAGACAGCACAACTACAAGAATCAATAAGACACTGGGAACAACAGCTCGAAGAAATAAAGAAATCCTGTAGTATCCTGGAGAGTAAAACGTAAGTATGATACTTTATTTTTACTGAAGCATTTCTAGATATTATGTTCCTTTCATTAAACATTTTTTATTAGATGAAAATTAGAATTTTTAGTTTACTGAAGTATGTGCAACGTCAGCTTTACAGAAGCCCCTCTTTCCTTCTGAATCAATTGGTCTTTCAGGTGATCGAGAGAAAATGTTGGGGATGATGCTGTCAGCTTAGGAAAAGGAAGGGACTCTGGAATGTGTCACTCTGGAATGTGTCATCCCCACTTCAAAGTATTCCTGCCTCCTTGCAAGCGAACACGCTCCGGGAACACAATAGTGAGGCCTGCCGTAGGCTACAAACTCTCACCTACCCAGCCCTTTACGGTGGTGGTTCTTAGGCAAGGGGGACTTGCAGAACATATCGAGAAAATATGGTGAAGCCTCCAGGCAAAGCCTGTTACTCATGGGGCTGGAACCAGAAACTTAAGGAAATCTTCCAGTCCACCCCAAGGCCCACAGACCCTCTTCCTTTTGCAAAAGTGTCTCATCCTTATCTCTTTATCTACATGCTGTGTTCTCTTCCTGGTAAGCCCATGGCTAAGCATGGCCATTCCAGACCCATCCATCTTTAGAGATTGGCCAACAGACTCTTCTGGGAGAATTCCCAGATTTCCCATCAGAAGCAGTTTGGCTCGGCTCTGGACAGGAAGGCGGGGCCTGGTAATATAAATATGGCTTCTGGGCCTAACCCAGGATTCACTGACAGTTTAAAAGACAAACTGTGAACCGAGTAGACTCTGCAGGAGACAAGCAACTTCACATGTGGAATCCTGTTATAAGATGGCTCATTTCTACACACACAGGTGTGAGTACATTGTGATTAAAATTACATCTTCTAGAACAGTACTTGCACAGTACAGTCCTCATCATCACTGGTCCATAAAATAGGCCATAATCTTTGCACTCAGTACCAGATTGATAATAGGAAAACTCAAGTATTACTACAGTTCAAACTCCAAATAAGAAATCTTTTCCTCTGTAAGTGATTCAGTAGTTTAGTTCATACATGTTTTAAAGGAAAACTATGCAAAAAATCAGTAAAAATTAGCTCAAATTATTTCTAGGAGTTATGATTAAAAATCTCACTACACCGATGAGGTTTTATTTATAAGCATTCTTCATGTTAGCTAACTGTTTTAAGTATATGTTCAAGAAGACAATGAGGATACATAGATTTTCCATTTATAATGACTCATCTTTTTGTTCAACCCCAGCTTTTTAAGAGTTTTCATTCAATTGCAATCTCACTGAGGAAAAGTGTTTTTGATTAATTTGGTGATTGAGGATATAGGTTACCCCCTTTTTATTAATAAAATATTCCCTTTTCCTCTTTTTCACTTTGCAAATTTTAAAAAATTCTCTGCATTCTTTTTATTTTGCTACTTAGTTCATTTTCCCTATCTGTGGACTTGAGGATAGGTAGCCTAGTTCTTGGTGGATTTGAAGAATCCAACAGCTTTATTTTATAAGATTCTTTAAGAATAGATTGTACAAGAAACTAAAATAATTTGCACAACTCATCTTCCTGCTGATCTGTAAGCCTTAATTTTTATCCCATGAAATCTTTAACCTATAAGCTTGTTACCTATTTGGAGGTCAAAATATTGGGGAAAAACAAAAATCACACAACTATGAGTTTAAATTCTGTATGCACACAGTTAAGAGTACCTCAGTGCTGCACAAGCCTAGGGGAGGTATTGATAGTTTAATCCTTGTTTTTTATTAATATTGGTATTCTGCATGATGTGTTTGCAGAATAAAGGTGAATCAGTGCCTACCTTTCTAAGTTACTAAGATCTTTCTTTGCCATTGCACTGGTTTTTAACACTTAAGAAGTGGGGAATTGGAAACTAAATGTTGTACATTAATGGTATCTAATTTGTGACCAAGAGTGTATAATGCCATTATAGTGCAGGAGACTATGAAAATTGAGATGCTTTTTAAAAGAACTGAAATGGTTTCATAATTTTCAAGGTTACCAATGACTTCTATCCTGTCAAACTTTAGTGATCTGGTCTATTCTTTAAAGTTTTTGAATTCTTAATAACATGTAACACAGACAATAACTTTCACCTTCTGGAAATATTTCTTCACTTCATTTGCCAAACCTTGCATTCTCTTACTTCACTCACTGCACTGATCCTTTTCAGGACTCTTCACTTGTTCCAATTCTTTCTGACTCTAAAATTTTGGCATTCCCAGCTCTTTTCACTATTCTCTATATTTGATTTTGTTCAGTCTTATGGCTTTGAACTCCTTCTGTCTTCCAGTGACTCCCAAATTTATATATCCAGCCATGACCTCTAAATGCATATACCTCTACAGCTTCCCTCTGCATTTGGGGACTATCTATGAGATATCTCCACTATAACACATCCTAAACAGAGTTCTTAACGCCCCCACCCCCTCCTTGAAACAGCCTTCCCTTCAGTCTTCCATATCACCATCTCACCTAGCTAATACAACCAAAACCATAGACCTCATCTATCCTTCCTGTTTTTCTCACTGCCTGACCCTGGCTCTAGCCAAATCCAAAGCATGTCCTGTTGCCTTCATCTCAAAGTATATCCTGAATCCAGCTATTTCTCACCACCTGCACCATCACGAGCGTGTCTTCTGGATCACTGCCACAGCCATCTGCATCATTTCTCTTCCTGCACTGTGGTCTTTCTCCACGAAGTAGCCAGAGTTATCTTTACAAGATAGAAATCAGTTCATGTCTCTCCTCTGCTGTAAAAATCCTTCCCTGGTTTCCTCCAGAATAAAACCTGAACTTCTACCTTGTCCCTAAGACCTTACATGATCTAGTCTCTGTTTACCTGTCCCGCCTTCTCATACCCCTCTCTCTGTAAAATACACCAAACTTGTTGCTGCCTCAGGGCGTTATCACCTGCTGTCTCTCCTACCTGCACAGCCGTGCCTTCAGATCCTCACGCATCTGGCTCCTCCTCGCTCAGGTTTTTCATGACTCATCCCAGGAGACCTTTCTTGCCTAAAGTAGCATCCTCGCTCTCAGGCTTTCTCTATTCTTTATCCTACTCTGTGTTTTTTCAGCACTCAAGACTGTCTGAATCGTATTATTTGTTTACTTTTTGATACCTTTCTTTGTCCTGACTGCTCCACGAGGGTGCAGTTTTCATGAGAGCAGTTGCTTCCCCTGTGCAGTAGTTCTTGTACCTGGAACACACACAAAGTGCAGGTGTTCAATATTTGCTTCTGAAATTATTGAATAAAAGAGTAAAGAATTAATTAATCAATTCAAAAAATTAAATCTTTCACCTATTATAATGGCTATATAAGTAAATATGTAGGGCGATGCGGCTTTGCTGAATAAAATGTCTTAATAGGAATTTGTTTGACTTCCTTCGTTCAAGGCATTTTTTTAAGGAGAACAAGGAAAAACTGAATGATATATCTAATATTGAAAGAAATGAATTATCGCAGAAGATAAAAGAGGTAGGAAAACAGAAATGATAATTTTTAGATTTTAATTAGATTGTATTTTTAGTCAATATTTTAAATAAATGTAAGGAATGTGAAATTTTCCAAAAGTACATTTTCATGAACTAATATTAATCATTATCATTCACAGTAACTGATTTAAAGATTTCATTCCCTCCCCAAATACTTTAATTATATAAAAGCACAAAGGTAGTCCACATGAAGATGAATCATTTTCTTGATAACTTTTCACCTGGGTGTGGTTGCCTTAGGTTAAGACTGTCCGTGACTGTGCTCCCTTTGGCAGTGCATACACTAAAATGGGAACAACCCAGGGAAGATTGGCATGTCCCATGCACAAGGATGGCACACAAATTTGTGCAGCATTTCATATTTTTACAACTAAAGAAAACATCAGCAAAGTGGAAAGGGAACCAGCCATATGGGAAAATATATTTGCCAATGATACTTCAGGTAAGGGTTTGATCTCCAAAATATATAAAAAACTCACATGACTCCACTCTAGGAAGACAAACAACCCCATTAAGAAATGGGCAAAGGACCTGAACAGAGACTTCACCAAGGATGACATACACAGGGCCCAGAGACACATGAAAGGATGCTCAGCATCACTAGCCATCAAAGAGATGCAAATTAAAACCACAATGAGATACCACTTCATATCAGTCAGAATGGCCATCATAACCAGATCAACAAACAAGTGCTGGCGAGGTTGCGGAGAAAAGGGAACCCTAGTACACTGTGGGAATGAAGACTGGTGTAGCCACTGTGGAAAACTGTGGAATTTCCTCAAAAAACTAAAAATGGAACTGCCTTTTGAATCTGTGATTCCACTGCTGGTATGAACCCTGAAATGCCAATTCAAAAGAACCTATGTACCCCAATGTTCATAGCAGTATTATTTACAAGCCAAGTGCTAGAAACAACCTAAGTGCCCAATAGTAAGTGAGTGGATCAAAAAACTATGTGGTACATTTACACAATGGAATACTACACAGCAGAAAGGAAGAAGGAGCTCCTCCCCTTCAGGACATAGTCTTCAGGATAGAACTGGAAAGCATTATGCTAAGTGAAATAAGCCAGTCAGTGAAAGACAAATACCATATTATCTCACCTGTAAGTGAAACCCAATCAACAAAACAAAACAAAACTAGGAGCAAAATAGAGCCAGAGACATGAAAATAAAGAACTGACAATAACCAGAGGGGAGGGGGCAAGGAAGGGCGTAATGGGGGAAAGAAGAGGAGGGGCAAGTCAAGCAACATGTATGAAGGACCCAAGGACAAAGATAACGGCGTGGGTGGGGGTGGGGGAGGATTGAATGTGGAAGATGGGGGATGGGTAGGGCAGGAGAGAGTAATGGGGTGGAAAATGGGGACAACTGTAACCAAACATCAATAAGGAAAATTTAAGACTACCCATGACTAATGGACAATTTTCATGTGAATTAATTAGAAAAATTAGGAGTTTCTTGCTTTTGTGTTAAACCTGTGAAGTGTAGCAACCCATATTGTACTTAATAATGTTAGTGAAATGTTTGGGTCAAATTTAGCTTACAGAAGAATTATCTGGATATTTGAAACTTAGTTTAAAAGAAATATGCTATTTTAAGTAATTAATCATGGGTGCAAAATAATATTTCTCCACAAGATATCAATGAAGCATTTATTATGATGGTTTAACAGAGGGAAAATGCAATTAAGTTTAACAGAAGTGCCTTGATTAAATGTCATAGTTTATAATATATTATTGAGTGACAAACACAATATAGAATGGTACATATAATATGACCCAATTTATTTTTATAGCTGCCCAAGTATACATGCACGCCAGTCTCAAACTACCTTAATCCACCTTTTGGTTCCTTTGTGATTATGGAGCATGGCTTGTCAGCTTCCAATCCACCCTTCACCAGAGGGTGAAGCTCTTTGGGATCCCAGACTAACATGATGGGAGAGTCATCACACTCAACACCTGGATGACCTCCAAGTTGACCTTTGCCCCTTGTCATGTAAGAGAACCAAACCTGTTATTGTGTGTAAATCTGTAAATGTCCTAGGGTACAAGGATTTTTCAGTGTTAGATTTACGACTGTGGAGTCTTGCTTTCTTGTGGCCTCATTAGTCCTCAGTATCTTATTTGTTCTTCGACACTTAAATTTTTTTCCACCCTGCTATTTTAGAGAGCCTCAGCCAGAAGGCTATTTTGAGTTACTGAGCTCACCATTGATACTCGATTTATCTTTACCACTGCATTTGATCATTTCAGTAGAGGCATCCGAACATGAAGATTTTACTTTACCTCCTCCGGAACACTAATGAATACTCTTTTTTGTCCTTGAATAGAAATATTTAACAGGAAGCAAGTATAATATCCAGTCAAAGAGGTTGTGAGCAAGAGCTTCTGTTGATGTTATACTTTACTTCCCCTGTGCAGTTTATCTTCTAGAAAAAAGACATATATCGTCAGCTGAATGATCCCAATTTATTAACCCCAATTTTTATTTAAATATTATTACTCTCTGGTTTTACATCCGTGTTTACTACCTTTCTACACTTTTGTCATAATCTATAGAAGAGGTCCCGAAATATATGATTGCCTATTTGATATAGAAACAAGTCATCCAGCCTTCCTGGCAGGGTAATTATGACTAAGCAACGTGAGCCGTGCTCTAGAGAGTGGCCCGCCTGACGCTGACCCCCTTGAAGGAACTGTGAAGCAAGTCCTCTACTTTAATTACTTCTTTTTTCCTAGATAGCTGAAAAAATACACAGAATTCATTTAGAGAACAAAGATCTACAAGAGAAACTGACTACTCTTACCAGACAATATAAGATTGTCATCCAGGAGGAGGAAAAAGTTTTTCTGCAGAAAAAGAAATTGCACGATGAGTATGTTTCTATTCATGATCCATACATGAATCAATGTGCCATAGTTATGCTGTCAAAATGGTAACTCTCCACTTAAGCTTCTCCTCGTTTTAAAATCTATAGACAATGATACAATATTTGTTATCTAATAATAAATAAACACACTCCTAATCTGTCTCTATAATAGTAATACTTCCCTCATATGAGTCAGATTGAATTCATAAACATCAAATGCATTATTTTTACTTCTAAATCATACCCCTGAAAGAATAATCATACAATTTTACCTAGAAGGCAACCTAGACAAACTATGAGATCTACCCTCATTGGAACCCGGTTCTGCACCTGTATTCTCTGTCTCAGAGAAGGGTTAGGTCATTGACACAGTCCTCTGATGGAGAGACTGGGAAATTATTCAAGGAAACCCCTATCTTTTACTACTCATTGGACTCCATTTAAACATGTTGGCCTGTCAGTTCCACCTCCCAAATATTTCTCAAATACGTCCTATCCTCCCCTCCAACTTCATTCTTTTCACCTCTTCCAGCCTCTTTGGTTTGGCTGTCCCCTGAAAAGATTGTCCCACTTTCTCTATCTCACCTTCCTCCCTTCCACCAGAATGATCCTTATGAAACATCCCTCTGATAACATTTCTTTCCTTCAGTTACCACATTGTAATCAGCTGGGTACAAATCTCTTTGTCCTACTGAACTTTGAACAGATCAGAGCAGTTGCTCTGTCTCACACAGCACAATATCCCCAAGATCTTGTACATTGCCTAGCATGTTGTGGGCATTCACTGTTACCTTCTTAATGAATTCTACAGAATAACATCTGGAAAGCATAAAATATGTAAGTAATAACTCATCTCTGCACTTAAAGTTAAATCTCATGGAAATGTAATTACAGTGTCTAGGTCCATTTATTGTAGTGCTGAGTTTATGGGCGTTGCTGTTGCACTTAAGCTGCAGAGAGTTGTAGCAATCATTTTATCTCATCCAATTGAACAACCTACTGCGAATAATACTGTTAATAATCTTCAGGCAAAAACTTTCCTCAGATCAACACTAAGTTATCCATTTGAAACATAAAATGAGCTGATGACAAATAATTGTGACACTGAAATACTCACCACCTTTATTGGCTTTTGTCTTCTTCAGCCTGGGCTGCCATGACAAGATACCATGAAGTGGGTGGTTTAGACAACAGAAACTTATTTCTCCCCATTCGGAAGACTGTGTATCCCAGATCAGGGTGCCAGCATAGTCAGATTCTGGCCAGGGCCCTCTCCCGGACTTGCAGGTTGGCCACGTTCTCATTGTGTCCACGCACGGAGAGAGACAGCAAGCCCACTAGTGTCTCTTCTTATGGTGACACTCATCTCTTCATGAGGGGCCCACCCTCATGACTTTATCTAACCCTAATCCCCTCCCAGAGGCCCCCTCTTCAAATACTATCACACTAGTCACTGGGGCTTCAACATATGAATCTGTGGAGGACACAACTTAGTCCACAGTGGTCTTGAAGACAAGACACACACAGATAAAGTACTGTTGCCAGCATATTTGTCAA
The DNA here is from genome assembly GCA_004026545.1 of Mormoops blainvillei. Lineage (NCBI taxonomy): Eukaryota > Metazoa > Chordata > Mammalia > Chiroptera > Mormoopidae > Mormoops > Mormoops blainvillei. Next base: position 15,039 of record PVJD01009727.1, read on the forward strand.
TGTCTGGGAGTGTGAACAAAACCATTCTTCCTATCACTCGTTCTTCGACTTAGAGACAAAAAAAATCATATTTATAAAATGCTATCATCATATTTAACTGTTTTTTTCTGTGAGATAGGTATCATAATCCCTATTTTATGGTTGGGGAAACAGAGGCTCGTTAATAAGTAAAGTTTCTTTTCAAAATCACACTCCTGGGAAAAAGTAGAGCCAGTATTCAAAATTGGTCTGATTAACTCCCTTATCTTTCATAAAAGAACATGACAGAATTGATCAAAGTGGTGGGAGAGAGACACCCACTCAGAAGGATAAAGTACTAGAGAGCTTTCCTTATTGTTTTATGCTTACTATTGTGACTAATGTGGGAATTTTGGTAGATTGTGCTACCACAAGCAGAAAGACTTTGTTTTTATTTTCCCTGATTCATTGGGTAACTAGCTCATGAACTAAATTTTCCAAACTGCTTTTGAGACTTTTATTTGTGATGGTGTATTTTCTCATGCTGAGGAGTTAAAAATGATCATTTAAACCTTTAACATCTGATAGCTCTGTTTTTTCTTTTCATGGTAGGAATCACAAACAACTGACATTTATTTCTCAGAAAGAAAACTTTCTATCACAAAGAAAAGTAGACATCAAAAATATGGAAGAAGGACTCATCACACTCACTCACCTGCTTCGGTATGTTTATTGCCTTTGAAAATTTTAATCTTCATTCTTCTCTTCATTTATGTCTTAATAAAGAGTAACAACAAATCTGTGTCAATTTCTAATATACTAAGAAAAGGAGGTTTGTAATGAGTTGTATTTGTTTTACAATCCTGGAAAGTCATTATCATAGGACCTTTCACTGAAAGCATAGTCGGGTCCGCGTTCATTGCAGGTTGCTAATCATGAGGGTGGACGAGCCAGGGGGCCCGTGACGACAAAGTGCCCAAATATCATTACCGTACTCACCCCTTAGGGTGTTCTTTTCTACCATCTAAATCGCTTTAATTTCTCTTTTAGTTTTTCAAATTAGAGAAGTAATGCCTATATCTGATTTTAAAATTCAAATATTAAAAACATATCTTAGAGAGTAAAAGTTACCTAATCTCTCCACAGAGATAATTACTGTTAATAGTATGCTATACATGCTTTCTAATATATATATATTTATATTTATGTATGTATATAATATATATGTACATATGTATGTATTTATCCAAAATTTAGATTGTGCTCTTGTAATTGGATTTTTCCACTTAAAATTATATCTGGGTGATGTACACAATGTTATATGTCAGTTATATAAACTGGAAAAATTATTTCTAAGAGAACGATAAAACATAGTAAAATGGCAACATTTGGAGAAGTTGGTGGAAGGTATATGGGAACTCTTTGTACTGGTTTTTACACTTAACTGTTGAGTTTCAAGCTGTTTCAAAATTAAGAAAAAAATCATATACACAGGACTCACCTCATTCTTTTCTCTAACTGCACAGTATTCCTTCTGCAGATTGTACTGTATTTTATTTAAACCTATACTGTATTGATAGACATTTGGCTTTTTTTGTTTCCTATATCACAAACCATTTTCAAAGTTAACATTAACATATCTCTGTCCACCTATGTGACTATTTCTTTATAATGAAGTCCTGAAAGTTGAATTACTGGATCAAAGATGGTTGTATATTTTTTATTTTTATAATTATTATCAAAATGCCCTATATAAATATTCTACCATTTTATACTTTGACTAACATTGAGCATAAAGCCACTTACACTTTAGTTGAGCAGATGATCAAGGCTAAAATACATGCAAACTAATGAATTGTGTTTGACTAAAGAATAGTGTCAATTATGTTAAAACAACAGAGAAGGATGAAAGAAAGTAAAGTCAAGAAGTTCTTTGTTATATAAACATTTAAAACTTTAACTACACTTTTAAAAGCAAGTCAGATTTTTCTGTTTGCTTATCAAATGGTGGAATAATATCACCACACATAGAGATATAAATAATTTGAATATAGGACACTGAAGAGACTAACTTATAAAAAACTAAGACGGGTGGGGATGAAAATTTGACACATACCAACAGAAATGTAGAACAAGGCAGGAAGTATAGCTTTTTGGATGCTTGTCCATATATTGCTGCATAATATAGTTAAATATCCATTTCTCACCATGTGAGCCTCAGATAGGAAACTAGAAACTCTTATCTATGAAGAGCAAGAAAATGGGATTGGATTGATTGGGGCTTTATTTTCCTCATGACTAATGCAGCTGTATAATCAATGATTGTGTCGTCATTACTCTGGTCACCAGGAGGATGAGAGCCAAATGTGTGGCCCAACATTGGTATCTATTTAGGATTTTTTATATTACTGTTGCTTTATTTTAAACCAGTGAACTCCTTTGTGGATTAAATTAACTATGTCAATAAGTAGACTCAGTAACTTTGGGGCAAATTGTGAAGAACCCCACAGTTCCAGGGGAGGATGTTAGATTTATTTAGGTAAGAAAGTGACAGCCCATACAATGATTTCAAGTAGGAAAAGAAATCCCAAAAACCCATAAGCACAGTGTATTTCTAGTTCATTTAACAACATTTCACATTCTAAGTTACATTTACGAATATCTTTTATAAAATATAAAGTCACATTTTACTTATGTGGCCTTCAATTCCTCTCTGTGCATGAAGCACCAAATAGGGAAGAGAGGGAATAACATTAATAAAGGCTTCTAATATCTGTGTTAGAGTCTTCACGATTTCAACCATTTTAGATTTACCAGAAAATTTCTACCCTTAATTACTGTTTACCGCTAGTTCAAGAATTTCCATTGACTTTCTGCATTAAACAATGTATCAAATGATAACTCAGTCTGAAAGACAGAGCTCCTCACCAACTTGCTGGCTCTAACCCCTCCTGTGTCAGAGTCGTATTTCCTGTAGTGTCCTCCGTGTGCAGCGAGCCTGCCTTGGTCCCCAGAGCCCTGACCTGCTGCCCCTTTCCCCTGGGCCTTTGCAAATGATGACATCCTTTCTTTGGTGAGACTGCACCGCAATTCTGGCAACCCATGTTCCCCCTTCTATTAAACGTTAACCTCCAATAACCTTTCCCCTACTGCCTCCCAAAAACCTGTGCTCTGTCCTTGGAAATATACCTCAATACTTGCAGAAAGAGTTTGTGCTTGCATAGAATTATAATTGTCTTTCTGTTAGTCTGCCCCTAAAACCTTTAGTTGCCTCAGAAGATTTGTTTTGTCTCCCAATTAGGCAGGAATCTTATTGCACATAAGAATTATACAGAAAGTTTTATGTATTCTGACAGCTCCCACAAATGCCAGATCCAATACAGTTTTTTTCATTTACAGAGCAGTAAAGGACGTCTATCGGAAACAAATAAAAGTCCTAAATGATAACCTGGAAAGAGAACATCAGAAATGGTAAAGAAAACAATTTCCTTTGTGTATGCTACCGGAATGAACAGTGCCTGGACGTAGGGAGGAAATCAGAGTGCCTGTTGCTTGCTAGAACCCGGGGAACTGATTTCCTGAGTTAAATTGTTTGAGTTCTCTCAGATCTAGCCATGTGTGTTTGTTTGACTTTTTCATTTTTTATTTTTTGGGCATTGAACAGAACCAAAGTTTTCCATTTGAACAGAGTAAAGTCAGGAAAGCATACAATCGCCAAGATTTGTGTAATGCCTCTCACTCATCCAAGGCTTCTGCGTGCACACAGCAGGGGAGGGGATGTGCAGGGACAGGGGAGAGTGGTTAGGAGCACAGCCTCTGCAGGTAGACTTCGGTTGCTCTGCCTCGAACTAGCTCTGTGACGTCAGTCAGTAAATTAATAATCTCTGCTCCCATCCCTATAAAGTAGGGAACAATAGTGGCACCTGCCTTATAAAGTTGCCATCAACGGTAAATGAGAAAGTATTTTAATCAGCACCCGGCACCTAGGAAGCACTTGGGAAAACTTAGCTCTATTTTATTATTGTTGGTGTTGTCATTGGTATTCTTATGATTTGTAAGACTCCAACTGCACATTGTCACCCCCAGTTATGTAACTTTTCTGTGTCGTGGTGGAGAGAAAAATTTGGGAACCTAGAAACTTGGAATCTATTATTAGTATTTTGGGTAATTTCGGTAATTCCATTACTAATTCTGCTTGGGGCTCCTCTTTTTCCACCTGCCCCTGAACCCTTCCCATTTCTATCCTTTCCCTAAAGGAGGCAGGCTGCCAACCATGGTTTGTCCACTGTGCTGTTGTTCGTGCTAACGTAGCTTCTTACTTGGAAGCAACATGCACATTCAGCATTGAGCCAGTCAGTGTTTTGTCTTATTTTTCAAGGGAAGGTAGAGCCTACATCCCCAATAGCACAAACAATTTCGTGTAATCATAGTAGAACCTGTTTTGTTTTGCATTCCTTCATCTTTTCAGTAGACTGTTATGTCAATTTAATAGTGATTCTTTTTGTTCTACTCTCTAGTGTTATAATTCAGTGGAAAATAGCTTGTTTGAGAAGAAAACATAGACGTTGGCTTCTCAGGATAAAAGCTCAATTGCAAAAGCTTATGGATAAAATTCAGGCCATAGAATCCAGACGCCATCAATTATTACAAGAGGTAAGGGAGCTCAACATACTTAGTTCCTTGTATTGCATATCAGTGATTCTCCTTCAATATGTAATTTAACCAAAAGGTATTTTTCTTTCTGCCGACTTCATGTTTAAGGTGAATTATGTAACATTCCTGAGAAAAGTATCCATTTGCTGTGTATCAACTGCAGGAATTTAGCAAACGAAGTAGCAATTCTCTCCAGAATATGTTTCTGAAGGCTGTAGTGAGAAACTTGATAGTTTTTCAGGGACTTATCTCTATAAATAGAGGCCAAACATAATTTATTTAGTTTCCACATTTACCCTCCACCCACCCTCCATCCTCCACCACTCCTATTCTCCATTTCCTTGTGTCATTTATACATACTGTTTGGTGAAGTCATTTCTCTGAAGGAATAAACAAACAAATAAATATATAAAACCTCTCAGTGGTTGCTGAGAAATAATGATTTCTGACCTGAAATCAGAGCCCAATCTAATGCAAAGAGATATTCATTTACCTAGCTGTTTGAAAATGTAAGGATGACCGGTAAGTGACAAATTACAAATCCTCTATTTTTTTTTCTAATTAGACCAGTTTTAGACAAAAAGAGATCACGGAATATTTGACACAGATTGAAAAAATTACATTAGAATTAAAGCAAGAGGAGAAATTCATCGTCAAAGAAAAAAAGTTAATTCAAGAGCTGATCAAGCATGAGGTAAATTTTATTTTACATCTGAGAATAATTTTAGATAGCTATTTGCAGGGGAGAATGGTATATTTCATGTTCTTCTAATTAGTTAAATGTAAAATAAATCTTTTTGTATGACCAAGGTTCCAATTTCATTTTGAATCTTTTTCCTTTCCCGAAAAGGAAATAGAGCAATAAGAAATATTTTTGTACTGACTTAGGAACTGCCAAGAGCTGACTGGGGAGAGAATAGGGCATTGGTGTTGAGGAAGGTGGTGGGACAGGGCACCAAAAGTACCCCTGGGGGTCGAGCGGGGGCAGGTATCTGGAAACAACAGAAAACACACCTTTTCAAGGTAATGGTGTGACCTTGAAAGGCAAGAGTGTGTTTCTCGGAGAGCACCATTGGTAGAGAAGCAGAGGACAGAAGACAGGGTGGGCCAAGCCCTCCGGAACTTGATTCCGTCTGAAGAAGGAAAAGCGGCCCAGCTACACCAAATAGGGTCTTTGTCTGAAGGTAATAGTCCTTTGCTGTTACCATGGAGTAGGCAGTCCTTACATTTCAATGCTTAGATCTTACCCTGGTCCAAGCCCACTCCTCCCCCGCCCCCACATACGCATTACCTGTCACATCTTCCGGAAATTCTCTGCAGAGAACCGATCCAAGAAAAGTGACTTCTTTCTAGTATGGATAACAAGAAGAAAGCAGACACGTCTTCCACACAAAAAAATGCTATGAGAAAAACAAATGAAAGGTGGGGCAAACCTTTCCAACAAAAGCAGAACACTCAGAAAAATTATTCTGAAACAGATGAAAACTAATCAAACGTTCTTTTGTGAATTAAAAAATATATATATAAAATTTCATAGAGGTGGCGAGGAAAATCAGCAACATGGGAGTGCATGCAGAAGGGGGAGGCCCGCACTAGGGAGCAGGGAAACGGAAACAGGCCCAACACAGGGAACAGATAAAGAAAAAAGGCACGGCACGAATTGGTACAAAATTAGAAGAAACAGAGTGGAGAGTAGTTGGGGTCGGAAGCACTTCTCTGTTGGTTGTACCATATCTGGGCACATGTATTCTTCTGGGCGCTTAAAATAAAAAAAGAAGAAAAGGAAAAACAAAAATGTAGAGCTTGGCCTTTATGGAGCTTACATCCCCATGGAGGGAGACTGCAAAGAAACGAGATAAACAAACAGAACGTGTAATATGTTTGATTGCGATGCATGCTATAGCGCGGGAGACCCCCAACTCCCAACCCCCAGGCCGCAGACCGGTGAGTGTGTGGCCTGTTACAAACCGGCCAAGAGGGAAGGTTGCCTGAATTCCACCTCCTGTCTCCGCGCCCCCCCCCCGCCCCCCCGCAACCCAGTCCACAGCAGGAGGTGAACGGTGGCCAACAAGTGAGGCTCGCCTAAGCTCCGCCTCCTGACCACCCCACCCCTACGCCTGCCTGAGCTCCGCCACCTGTCCCCCCTACCCCCACTCCCCAACCCTGTACTGTCCCTGGAAAAACCAGTCCCTGGTGCCTAAATGTTGGGGACCACTGCTACAGAGAAAAAGAAAGCAGAGACGTGTGTGTGATGTGGTGTGTGTGCCATTTTGAACAGGGTGGTCAGCGAAGGCTACGGCCCTGCAGGACAGGAGGGAGCGGGCCTTGGAGAAATCTGCGGAAGGTGGCTTCAGGCAGAGCGCATGTCGGGCATGAAGGCCCTGAGGCAGGACTAACCTGTTTGAGGAGTGACAAGGGGGCAGCACGGCTGGAGCAGAGATGGGGGAGAGGACAGACAGTGGGAATGAATGAATGCACTCGCATATCTCCTTATCCCCACCAGGCTATTCTTTTGTAGAGAACATAATATAAATAACACGTGACTGAGTTTTTTAACACTGCAGTCTGAGAAATTTTCTCCTGCTTCTGCACTGTGATATTTTTAAATTACGGTGTTTTATGTGTTTTACTTTCTATATTTTACTTATGGGGATTATAATGGCAATACGGAAAGGGGCATATCAGGCCGGCAAATCACTGTGTTAATTAGGGCATGAGCAAGCTATTGCATCAAAGAGATGTCAGATACAGTGAACATAGGCAAGATGTGTCATAAAGGCTTAGCAAGCCTCTTCCCTTTTTTGGAAATTGACTTTGTCTTAACTTGTTCACTTCTTGCCCTGGTAGCCTGGTAGAGGTGGACTGTCAGTGGTATTATCAGGTAGCATCCTTTGTGTAGAATGACCCTGACTGGTATGTTGCATCTTGAGTGGGAGAAAAGGTGGCAGGAAACTATGCCATTGGGCTTTTCTGGGTTGGGTGCCTCTTTTAAGTGGACATATCCCTTGTGGGGATCTAGAAGGTGTGCCCAAGAGATGTTGGGTCCTATTTCAACATGGAGCATCTGAGTTATCACTTTGGTGAGGTCAAAGGACACTGGCCTCTGACCAGCTGTGTTTTAGGTCCCTCCTGCGGTGGAAGCATGCTTGATACTCGAGGTTTTCTTCAAATTATGTGCAGTTACAACTTGGATAAAAATAAAGTTTTTAAGAGTAAACTGGGTCAAGTATGGTCTAGTCAAATCTTAATGTCTAATTGAAAAGACCCACTGGTGTGGCCTTTACAGCAAGAGAGCCATTTCTCTTTCTCGGGATCGGCCGAAGGAAAGCAATCCAGCGCCGGCAGGGCAGCTCTGCCCTGCTCGGCATGAGGCCGACGCCTGTGGGGCCCAGCCGCGGCTTCCGCTCAAAGGTCTCCAGGCGGGGGAAGGAGGAAAGGGCCCAGGGAGCACATGCCGCTGCTGGTTGCAGGGACAAGGGCCAGAAGTGGCACAAACCACTTCTGCTCAACAAACTCCTCGGTCACCCCCACCCGCATGGGGGAAACGGGAAAGTCGTTGCAGCTGGCAGCCGTGCGTTCTGCCGAAAGTCCAGAGTCCTGACACTGAAGGACGGGAGCATGGATGGCAAATGCCAGCTGGCTGTCTCTGCCTTCGTCACCGTCTTGAGCCCGTCCTGACTCTCTAAAAAAGGTCCAACTGTTGCTCCATTTGACACTAAAGAAAACCTGAGTTTGAACAATTAAGCAGGCAAACTCATGTTTTGCTTTGGCACTTTATCCACTTGCTGTAGACTTTTATCCACTTGTTGAACCCCCTTTTCTACTTCTTACTTACACGCACATTTCTTAGAACGTGTGTATATTCTGTCCTGCTGCCTGGTTGGTTTAGTTTATTTTTCATAAAATATGATCAACCAAGAGAAATTCCTCAAATGATTTTGAGGAACATACATGGCCGCCTTAGTAGAATTACAGCCATAGAACTATAGAACTGAAAGGATCTTTGGAAAGCCATTGAATCTAATCTCCCTGGTTTATAGATTGCCAGAGAGTCAGTGAGTCAGCCAGCAGATATTTTTCAAATGTCTAGTATGTGCCAGATACCTTGCTATGCATCTCAGGATAGGAGCAGACCAAGAGAGACCTCTCTCCCCCAAAGAATTTATATTCTACTCTAGAGTGTTATGCTAATTCTCCAAAATCATATCTCACAATCAGCTTTACTTTCTTTAAAGCAAAAATTTGCTAAGGAATCAGAAATTACCAAAATAAAGGAAGATGAATTAGTCGAGTGCCTTCCCCATCTTCACGTGGCAGAAGAAGAATATAAGAGCAAAAACAAAACGTTTGAAGAGCTGAGTAATATTCTCACAGGTACATATGAAGCACTTAGTAATTGATCTCAAGGCCAGGTAAGGATTTCACTGTTGTCTTCTAACAGGAAGTGAGGCGGGTCACCCATCAAAGCAAGAGTGAAATTCTTCCAACTTTTCCCATCACTCTTTATTCTCTTTTTTTCTTTTACTTACCTATGAATTTCCTCTCCTCCGCATCACAAAATCCTACTGTTGTCAAATCTTTCCCTTTCTCTTTTAAAGACTGTTTAAAATTAAGAATCAGTAGCAACTATGTTATGTGGTTTCTCTCTGTACTTGGTAAAAGTAGAATCAACTTCATCTACTGCCATGTGGAGATTCTTTTCTGTTTCTTAACATGAATTTTCCAGTTCTATCATTTCCAGCTATGACTTTAACCACTTAGTAAGTAGGTACCCCCCAGATGTTTTTCACTAACTTCCCCCTGAGGCAGAGATCAGTAAGAGCTTGCCTCAGATCTGGGAACTTTTAGAGAATGTGAAATGTGTCCAGAAGTATACACACTGCTTTCTATGACATGGCATGACTGTGTTTAATATAAAAATCATTGTTTTCTCCACAATGATTAGACATGGTCATCTAACCCTGTGCCCACAAGTTCACAGATCCAGAATTGTCCCTAGAGGTGTGAGTCTTGTCTTGCACTGGGAAGTAGAGGGTCATTATCCAAGGGGCCCCTAGCGATCGTTAAGCAGAATGACGTCCAGAATATAGAGATAATGGAAGAAGTGCCATGGGAATCAAAAGGCCAGGACCAACATTACAGAAAGGACTGGAACAGGGACAAAAAGTGTGGACTATGGTGGGAATGACTTGCTGGCAAAGATGAATATGGGGACAGGCATTAAGACAGCCTGTGTCAAAACAGGACAATCATTTGGAAATTCAGTATGTTCAGATGTGAAATAAACAATTATTTAAAACAAATAGTGGCTATTGCCAAGAAAGGTGGATTTTTAGGAATCTGAGACTACTGTAAGGATAAGTGCCCGGGTAAGCGATCTGCTTCCCATTCCTCAGGTGGTTTTTCACTGCTTGTCACGTTTTCATTTAGCCAACTCAGGTGGATTTTCCTGGTATTTTACCACTTTTATCAAGACTCAAGACCCGTATGTCCTCCATTCCAAATTTTCTACTTTCCAACATTTCCTCTGACCCCTTCTTGCACTGGACAGAGGATATAAGAAACACTGTAAGTATGAAAGCAAGCAGCATATTGCAAGTACTGATTCTCTTATGGTTAAAGAGAAGAGAAGAAATATAGAACGAAGTTGAGAACATTGGGAAGGCAGGAGAAAGGAAGGAAAGGGGCCATGGCGCTTCTGTGCTTCCGAGGGTAGAAAAGGTACTTCGCCTGCCAGTGGGGAGACTTACCAAGGATGACACACCGGGGCTGAGGACATGTAGAGCTGTGTGCTGACTTTTGGATGACTGTGATAGAGAAAGCACATGCATCTATCTTCGCTCCCTAATGGAACTTCACAAAAATATGAGTAAAACGTTCCTTTAAAAAAAAAAACAGATATAAACCCACAAGTACAAAGAGACTGGCAGAGAAGACACCAGCAGATAATAAATGCCGACAAAGTTTTGGAAGGCGTAACTAGATAACAGGAGTAGCAGAACGAGAAGTAAGAACAACAGCCTGCAGAGAAGCCCACCACGAAGGCAAGACACTCTCCCCAGAGGGCCTGGAGAATCTTGGCCATCAGGGGACCCTGATACTGTGAAGACTGAGATGAGTCATGGGGCCGAAGACTGGTTGAAAACCTCTCTAATGAACAGTTAGACCTCCAGGTCAAATGCCGTTCTCTGAGCAGCTGAGTGACCGTTCCTCCCCAATGCTGGCAGAGAAACTGGACCAGAAGATTCTAAATGGTAGGATATCAGATGTGACTGAGGGCAGGAGACAGGTGCTGGACTGAGACGCCCTTCCACTCTCAGCTTGCTGAAAGCTGCTAGCCAGTGGCGTTATGACTCTGCTGCATTCCCTTCCCCCCATCCTGTAGAAGGAGATGGCTGGATTTTTCTCTAAGGAAACTGAAGTTTCAGAGAAAAACCCCATAGACTCTAACATCTGAAGGTCCCCCAACAAAAATGGCTGGTCCCATCCTGATCACTGTATAGGGAAGACCAACCAGGAACCAAACCTTTTAATGCTTCATTTTTTTTTTCAATCCTCACCCAAGGATATGTGGATATGTTTATTGATTTGAGAGTGAGAGAGAGAGGAAGAAAGAAACATCGATGTGAGAGAGAAACATCGATCATTTGCCTCCCATACGTGCCCCGACCAGAGATCAAACCTGAACCCTTTCGGCGTACGGGATGGCGCTCCAACCAACTGAACCGCCCAGCCAGGGGTAGTGCCTTACTCTTAACCAGGATTAGACAGGAAAGGTCACCAGATATCTCAGGAAAAACTTCAACATGAAAGACAAACTAATGCACACAGAAAAACTGAACAGAACTTGGTGGAAACAGACAACACAAAGAACATTAGAACATAATTTTAGAGAATTTACTTTCTATATATTATAGAGAATATATTTTACCAGTATATTCTTAGAGAAATAAGAGAAGCTATTGCATTTATGAAAAAGAATAAGGAACTTGAAAGAAAGAACAGAGAACAAGAAAGAGCTCTTAGAAATGAAAAACATGGTAACTAAAATTTTAAAAGTTAATAGGAGGATTATAAGAAAAGTTAAAGAAATATCTCCAAATATAAAACAAAAAAAAGGAGATGAAGAACAGGATAAATGGTTAAAAAAAATTAGACTATTCTGAGATGTCAAATATCTAAAAAGAAAGCCAGAAAAAAAGAACAGAAATAAGTGAAAAGGATAAAGTTATCAAAGATAATACAGTAATATGTCTCAAGGCTGGAGAATATGCATTTTATATTTGAAAGGGCCCATCAAATCCCCAGTACAATATATGCAAGATAAGACACTAAGCCACATCATGGTGGGATTTCAGGAGGAAGAAAAGTGAAGATGCTAAAAGCTTCTAGAGAGAAAGGAGAGCTCACGGAAGATTAGGACTCAGATTGTTCCAGTCTTCTTCGCTGCAGTAATTATCCCAGAGGCTAGAGGACATGGCCTTCCAAATTCTGAAAGATTAATTTCCAGCCTTAAATACCCATCCAAATTATGAGTCAAGTATAGAGACAGAATAGAGACATATTTAGATGTATAAGGTCTCAAAATCTCATTTACTGTGTCTTGGAAAGCCAGAAAAAAATTGTTTCAGCGAATAGAGAGAATAAATCAAGAAAGAGAGGAGGATATGAGATTCAGGAAACAGGAGGTCCAACAGGAGAGAGAGGCAAAGGGAAGTCCCAGGAGGCCAGCTGTGCATCAGACCCAAAGAAAACCACGCACAGGAGGCGTGGGGGCAGGAGTGCTGGGACTGGTAAATTGCCCACAGCATCGGACCACATGGGGAGTCATATGCAGAGAGATTTAATAATTGTGTTACCGATGTTTATATGAACCGCGATATGTACGTGGAAAAACAAGCAAATCAAAATAAAGTGAGGCAAGTTTTAACTCCAGAAAACATAAGTGATACAAAAAAGGAAATATAATCACACTATGCCATTTGTCTCACGAGTGAATACTATTTACATTCTCATAATGATCAAAACAAAGGTTCAGTTAAACAAAAAACTTTATGGGGAGGTTAGAGGAGGAAAACGTGGAGATTGTGGGTGAGGGTGGGAGTAACCTGCTGCGTCCTCCTCTACTAGGTTAGGAAGTAAACAGAAAATCTCTTAAAATAACAAATCAAGAAAGAGCCATATAAGCATTTTTTTTTTAATGAAAGAAGAAAAAGCTAAAATGAGTTTGAAATGGTTGATTCTTGGGAGTCAGAGATGGGAGGAGGCAGTGTTGGCGGGGCACCTGACTGCCAATTTTTGTTGTAAGACATAGTGTTTGATTTTTAAAACCATGTGCATGTCTTATTTTGATTAATGTTGGGGTTTTTTTTTAACCAAAGAACATTGTGGATAGTTATTCTCTCTCTCTCTCCCTCTTTTATAGCACAAAAGCAGGATCAGAATTTACTGAATGAACTCATTTTTCAAATGACAAGAGACTTTTCAAGATACTTGAACAACATGGTAAAGAGTCAATGCATTCATTCATTCTTTCTTTATTAGAATGCTGCTATATAGGGACAGTAGTACTTACCTGGCACCATTGGAGTTTCTAGGAAATCCACACTGATTAAACTTACCCTTTTAATACCACTGTTTTGAAATTTTATTCACAACATACACATATATTACACATATATACATATATACATACATACATGTATATGTATATATACATACACACAGGGAGGCTCTAGAAGCAGCTAACATGCAACCCTGGGAAAATTATTGCGCAGCCTCAGTTTCCTTATTCGTAAGGTAGAGATGGGATCATGGTCTCTTAAGGTTCTTTTCAGGTCTGTTTCTCAGGTCAGTTCCTGCGAAGCCAAGGGTAAATGAACTGGTTACACACAGGTTGTAGGACAGGGAGGGAGTGGATTATAAATTGTTTTAATTTATAATCAATAGCTAATGATAAACGCGTATGTGGAGTTGCTTAGTTAAAAATGGAAACATCCTATTCTTTGAGATACACTGATATCAAAAGTAACTTTTAACATGTTATGGGTGTAGAGAAGTATGAAGGGGAAAATTATAAGTAAGTATACTATATATACAATCATATTTTCTTAATAAGATGTTGCTAGTGCTGATTATATACAATGAATAAAGATTATGTGATTTAAACAGTAGAATAACTACAGAGATTCAGTCGAGAAAACAGTAGAAAATTTGGAGAGATCCATAAAGTAATATTCTTTTCCTTCGAGAAATATTAAATCCTCTCTAAAAATCCTCAACAAATTTCACTCTCCCCCACCTTCCCCTTTTTGCCAGACCCTTGTTCATACATCAGCACATGTTTTATTTTTGTGAAGCTGTCATGACAACTTAACTTGGGGTCCATAGACCTGCTTCCCAGAGTCCATGAAGAAATGTCCATGACTCAGCTTCTGAGGTTAATATAAAGTGTTTCTAGGGGAAGGTGCCCATGGTTTCTGCTGATGGCTCAGGAGTAAACTACGACTCCCCTCTGACCGAGGCCCAGGCGATCCAGTGCCTCGGCACCCTGCTCGTTGAACTCTGTGCAGTAACCGTGGGTTTTGTGCTTGAGCAGGATAAAGTGAAGCAGGAATTAAAACAATTACGAGATCAAGAAAAGCATAAAATTGAAAGCCATTTTGAAACTCTGAAGAACTTAGAAAATGAAATCTATGCACATGATCTAAAAACAGAAACTCTGCTCCTGGAAAATAAAAGGTTAAAAGAAGTAAGTTCAAGAGCACTTCAATTTGCACAATGGCTTTGGTTGATTGCCTAGCTCTGGAATAGCTATGGGAGAATAGCTCTGGAAAGTTTTAAAATGAAGCTTAAGTTACATATAGAAAAGTACCCAGGTCATAAGTGTACAGTTTAATGAACATACCTGGGTAACCAGCACCCAGGTCAAGAAACTGAGCATTTATGGTCCCCCGATATCCCCTGTGCCCCTTTCCCATCATGGCCTCCCCACAAGAGCAGCACCATGCTGACTCCAAACTCTGTGGACCAGCTTTGTCTGTTTCCAAACACCGTATGAATGGAATGATACAGTACGCACCCTCTGACTCACCACTGTGTTTGAGACTTACGGCTGAGTGCAGGTAAGGCTCGTTCACTCTTAATTCTATATAGTATATTCCGTTGCATGACTACACAGCACTCTATTTATATACTCTACTATTGATGGGGGCTTAGGGAATTTCTAATGTGGGCTATTACAAATAGTGTGGCTATGAACATCGTCGTATGTGTTTTTTGGTGAACATAAGTACATGTTCCTGCTGGGTAGACACTCAAGTGGAGCCACAGAGCCACAGGAATGCATGTCATCCATTTCTGTGCGCAGTGCCCGTCTCCCAAAGGAGTCGCAGTCATCGACACCCCAGCAGTAATGTATGAGGACACCAGCTGTTCCACACTCTCCCTGACACTTGGTCTTTTTCCAGTTAACCATTATGGAGGTGTGTAACACTGTCCCCTTGTGGGTTTTATTTGCATTTTCCTGATGATTGATGAAGCACCTTTTCATATATTGTTGGTCGCTTGTATACCTTCTTTGTGAAGTACTTACTCTTTTGCCCACATTAAAAATTAGGTTGCCTGGTTTGTACTGATTGTATCTTTTTTCCCAGTAAACCATAATGACCCCTTGGTCAGAAGCTGTCTCACTGTATCGCAAGTGTTTTGCACAATCCCTCACATGGAAGAGGGGTTCGGTCCCATTTGATGATCACAGTAACCTTATAATGTGGATAATGTATTCTGTCCCTTTTATAAATGAGGAAGCTGAAGCTCTAGTTTTCACCTGGAAAAATAAAAGCAGTCCTCCAGCAGCAAGACACTAATTAAGGGGAAAACTCCTTTACCTCTGGGTAATTGTTTCAGTGGCAGTAGTTTTCCAGCCAATAGAGTGTGTTTTTTGGTAGAATTAAAATGCCATGAAATGTACTAATGTACTTTGGAAAGGTCAACGTGCACCATGGAACCCAGGAACCATCAATGACCCACACACATGCAACACACCTTTTCCTTCTAGCTTCTGAAACAAACTCATAAGGAATTCCATCCACTCACGGAAATAGTCCACTACACTGTCTTCCAATCAAGAGAATGTATATTATTTATTAAAATAATTGAAATTTTGCTATTTTGGTAATGAGTGAGCAAATGAATGACCATGTGAAAGTCATTCTAAAAGCTCCGCTTTCGGATACAATGCCCAATCTACGAATCCCCGAGGTGACCTTGTGCCTTTATCTTGTTCACTCACCACTCTCTGGCTGATTACATCCCTTCACTCAAAAAACACTCTAAGCACCCACTGAGTCCCAAACCCTGGGGCAGGTGCAGTGAATACAGACAGGAATAAGACACTGCCCCAAGCCCTTAGGAAGCTCACCATCTGGCTGAGGAGATGGCATGTAAATAGGTAATTACGATTCAGTGTGTTAGCACACTGGAGAGTTCTGGGAGGCCAGGTGAACCAGGCAAGTCTACCACCGGTGACCCACATTCAAAGAGGGGCCAGAATGATGACTTGGACTTGACTTTGGCTTACTATAATATCTGCCAACAAGCCCCGCAAAGACTGACACAAGGTCAAGGCTGTGTGAGTAGACCCTCTACCATGTGCTTAAAAACAGTTCTTTGTCATCTCCTTCTATGGCACTGGATGCTATTTCTTAGATTTGTATCAGTCGTTCCTAGTAGCTACTATTTCTCTCCCGAAATTGGACAAGTGCTGAGTTTGTACCCCAAAGCCCATACTTTCTGAGCTCCCAGACACTTCAGAGTTCCTGAGCATTGAGGTGGTCAGAGCAGAAAGCCATGACTTTTGTATCCAAACCCCGTCCACCACTGTCTGCCAACCCAGTGCAACATTCCACTCACGCGAGCGACTCTGTGGGTCTCCTGACTCCATAAACCCGGTTTCTGAGGTCTCACTGTGAAACTCCTCGAGTCAGGCAGCATCGCTGCCCCGCAGCACTCACCGCACACGCGCTCTACATCAGGGCCGTTGTGTCTGTGTGCGTGGGGTGCATTTAGGCAGGCTGCCTTTTAATTTCTTTTTATATAAAATTATATTCAGATGCTGTGTTTACTTAGGTGCCGAAATGCTTGCGAGAGAGTAGGACCCTTTATCTCCCTCACTAGAATATAAGCTTGACAAGGGCTCTGTTCACCACTGTTACCCTTGCACCTGGAACAGTTGTTGGCTCAGAGGAGGAATCGATAAATGTTTGCTGGGTGGCTGCAGGGATAACTAAACTGCTTAAAGCAGTTACATGCCTTTGATTTCCAGTATATTGCGCTTCTGAAGAGCAGGACAGAGGAGTACGCTGAGGGAGAAGAAGCCCTCCTGCACATCTCAAGCGATCTGTCTTGGCACCTGATAGCTCATCACAGTAAGTAATGTGTCACGGGTGATCTTTACATTTAAAAAAAATAAAGTGTTTGTTTTGTTTAAATCAATTTTAAGTCAAATTTTACTGACTGGCATACAAGAGAATGCACGCATCTTTTGAGTTCAATGAGTTTTGATCCACGCACGTTCCACTGTAACCCCTACCGCCACAAACGAGAGAGCGAACATTTTTATCCCTGAAAAATGTCCCTTGCGTCCCTGCGGAGTAGTGTCGGACCCTACCTCCCGTTCTTGGAGACCATTGCTCTGCTTTCCGTCACTGAGGATTGGATGTAAATGGGATGATGGAATATGCACACTTTTGTGCCTGGCTTCTTCCACTCAGCAAGGCCTTTTGAAGAGCCATCCGCGCTGCAGCCTGTGTCACCGGCTTGCCCCTTGCGGCTGCGCCCTGCCCCACGGGTGTGCCGGTCTGTGCCTATCCATTCCCCAGCTGAAGGGCTTTGGGATTATTTCCAGTCTGGGCTTACTGTTTGTTTACAAGTGTTTTTGCAAATATTTGTTTTTATTTCTTTTGGGTCAACACCAAAGAGTGGAATTGCTGGGTTATATGGTTAGTGTATGTTTAACTTTATAAGGAACTGCCAAACAGTTTGCCCAAGTGGTTCTACAAATTTATCATCCCACCAGCTACAGAATACTCCACATCCTCCCCCACACTTAACATTTAAAATTGTTAACATTTTAACCATTTTAATAGGTACATGACATTTCATTGTGATTTTAATTTGCATTTTCCTGATGACTAATATTGTCAAACATCTTTTCATGTGCTTCTGGCCACTTGTGTTTCATCATCTGTGAAATATCTCAAACCAACAGTCTATTCCAGCATAACAAATATTACAAATCATTTAGGTTGCTCACAAATTGCCAGTTTGGTCAGAGCTTGGTGGAGACAACTTGGGTCTGCTCCCCATGACATCAGCTGGGGCAATTTGATGTCTGGGATCACTGAAAGACCCACACAGTCGCACTCCTGATGCCGTCCCATTTTCTGCTCGTTTGCAGCGGGCGGGCAAGTGCAATCCTAGTTCTTCTGTCAGTTTGGAACTAGAAATTTTTACATAAAAACAATGTTTGAAAAACAAATAGCATTACTTTTATAAAAATGTTTAAATTGTTTCAGTAACCTTACCATTTTGAAAATCTTTATTTTAGCACAATATTTGGATTTGTGGGCTGAATTTCAGATTACTGTCAAGGTGAGTTTTCTGGGTTATCTCCGTAAGTATCATATTCCTAAGAGCATTTACCTAACAAGTGCCTGATGTGTGTGTGTACACAGGCATCCATAAAGGAGGAGGTCAGGATTACTGAGCTGTCGCAGAGCTAGTGTGATCATCCCATCCGCAAATGTGTCGCTCGTGCCGAATGTCGCTGTGAAATCTCAGTGCTTTGGGAAACTGTCTTCCCACTACACCCCTTCAATTAAAGTGGGCTTGCCATTTCTTTTCTTTTTTTTTAACTAGCTCAACTTGAACATGTTGTTTTAGGACAAAGCCATCAGTTCTGTTCTCCATCCATCTTCAGAGTCTTACCAGCCATGCAGCATGGCAGGTGGGCTGCAGTTTAAATTCTGGCTCTGCTGCTTCCTGAGTGTTTAACATTTAATATGATCCTTGTTTAATCTTTAAAACACTGGATAAGGAAAATATTAGTAGTGCCTTTTCAGGTGAAGTTACTGAGACTCAGAACCCAAGAACAACCAGTTAGTGAACTTAAGGATTTAAAACTCAGATCCAGCCTGATCCCAAAGTCCTTTCTCTTAAACTTTAAGTCATGCTAAATCTCCTCTTCAGTTCTGTGCTGCTCTGAGAGTGAGCAGTTAAAAATTTGTGTTCACTCACAGATACAAACAAGAGACTTGTGGTTGGGGTGGGGAGGAGGTGGTGGAGGTGCAAGAGGTGAAATGGATGAAAACGGTACAAACTTCGTAAGTCATGGAGATATGATGTACAGAGTGATGACTAGAGTTAATAATGGGTTGTATATATTTGAAAGTTACTGAGAATAGATCTTAAAAGTCCTCATCACAAGAAAAAATTCTGTAACTGTGTGTGGTGGTGATGTTAACTAGATTTATTGTGGTAATCATTTCACAGTATATACAAATATCGAATTATTATGTTGTACACCTGAAATCAATGTAGTGCTGTCAGCATAACTAGCTCAATAAAAAAAATTAACCATTGAAAAAAATTTTTGAGTTCAGTGAGCAATTTATTAAATCTCATTTACTAATCCATTTTTCTGAGCTCTTTTATAGAACTCTGTGAATTTGCTGTGTATACACATTCACTGGACAGGATATGTTTTTTATTTTATTGCAATTTATATTTACACACCCAAAAATGTTTTCTTTAAAGGGATTTTTACGCGGCAGTGTAGAGACCTTGCAAGAAATAAAAAATCTGATAGACAAGCTGCATGAAAGAGATGAAAAAATTGAGCGTATCAGCATTTGGTTAGAAGGGAGCCTCGAGGAGTTGCGCCTTCTAGCCACTGTGGGCTTTCCTGGTAAGTAGCATCTCAAAAACTTTGGGTAACGAAGAAATTCCTGTTCCTTTACTGTAGCTGGTGACATCAAAAAAGTGCCCCCCTCCCCAAATAAGAGTACTTACTAAAGAACTTAGCTATCCCCAGTAATCCATCCATAATCGTGTTACAAACATTCCCGTGCACGCTGGTTCTCATTTGTGGGCTCGAACATGGCGGTGCAGCCGTGTTGCACACGCCTCCCTTCTCCCTACGTGCGTTTGCTAAATAACTGAATCTCAACTTCTGATTTGTTAAAACTCTTATTTTAAATACTTTCCAAAGCAGTCTTTTGAAACTCTTTTTACACATTTCATCATCTTCATAAGCAGAAGACACCGAACATCATTTTACCTCTTCTTCCTGGGGTAAGTTTAGCATCGAAAGCTGCAATTGCTGCCTTCCCTGAAAACCCAGTGCTGCCTCCCGGGGCTTCTGCGACGTTAATCCGCCCTATACGACAGGACTGATTGCCTCCTCGCCAGCAGCCAGGGCTCTCCAGGGGACTAGCAATGTCATCCTTAATTCCCACCCTCATGTCTTGTTAGAACTCCGTCCAGGTGAGGGCTGCAGTGAGAAATGGAGGTGAGCCCTGGCACAGGTACAGCCCGGAGGTCCCCTGGGGCGGGATCCCTCGATGAGGTGGGGTGGCAGAGCTAGAGAAGGCTGGGGAGAAGGCAGGAAAATGGAGTGCAGGGGGAGGGGCTGCGAAATGAAAAATTGCCATTCAGCAAGTGTATGGGTTTATTAGGGGTTATTACGGTTTGATTTTAAAGAGGGTCGTCATTAGATAAGTCATTAGAAAGGTGCATTGGAGAAAGTAAAATCAAGTATAATAAAAGTAAAATGAGAAAAAGCAATAGAATTAAAAACATTTCAATATTTGGTTAAAAAACAACAACAATGATCTGAGGGTACTGCTGACAGAAAAAATAATGGTTTTGGAGCCAATGAAGAATTCTGTGGGTAAGCGCCTTCTTGTCAGCCACAAGCTATTTTGGTGTTTCTGCTGGTGCCTGATGATACTTACTACGGGTAAGGACATAATGGGCCCCTGGTGGGCCCCGCTTCACTCTGTATTTTCTTTGCAGGCCAGGCCACCCCCAGCAACCGTAGATGGGGCAGGATTTTAAGAGCTAAATCATCTCTAAGTGTCAACTGCACTATTTTCACAAAAATAAGCGCATCTTGCATTTTTGTCTGAAGCCCGACGGAATCTTTATGTTGGAGCAAACTCAAATAGACCCTATTTAAGAGCCAAGGCCACTGAACAACTCATATTCCGTTTTTCACGTATTTTGAGGACTGTCTTGTCGATAACGTATGGAAAACGGGGAACTGCAATGTGGAAATAAAGGAAGGCCACCCAAGCGAGAACACGCAGAGGCGTTAGGCGCGGGGTAGCAAGGCGGTCGGAGTCGCCACCACTTGCATTGGCAGAGACGCAAAGGCAGGCGGGGGGTGGGGACGGTTTGTCATGAAACCAAAAGGGAAGGCTTCGGGTGTGCGCTGATGAGGGCGGTCGGCCTGGGGGAGCTGGCGGCAGGCTGACTGGAAGCAGCAAAGCCTGTGTGATCTGGCCCATGAGTGGGCATTTTTAACGCCCACTGCCTTTCTCAGGTTGGTGCGTGTTTAGATTTCATCCGTGTTGCACTATTAACTCTAAACTGCATTCAACGAGTATTTATTGAATGTCTATTCTGTGCCAAATATTATATTAGGCTGTGGGGTTAGTGATTGGAAACCTATCTAGTCCCTGCCCAAATGGAAATCACAGCCAGGTTCAGAAGTTGGCAAACTTTAAAGCGCCAGACGATCTTTTAGGCCTTAGCAATCCTTAAAGGGCTTGGTTAGCAACTACTCCACTGTGCCCTGGTAGCAGAATTACCCCTCAGGGGTAGCCTGTCCACCCTGGAGCAGTGGGAGACTCGGGTGTCACACAAATGTGTGTAAACTGTCAGTGTCATAAGTGTACTGAAGGTGAGGTATGAGGACTTGAGAGCCTAAGAGGGAGCCTTGGCCTAGTTAAGGAATTGCGGGGTGGGGTGGGGGGGTCTCTGAGGAACTGGAAATGGAGCTGAGAGCTGCAGGAAGACTGCTGCTCCCCTAGGTCTACTTATTTCTGCTCTTGGAGCACTGGCCCCGAGTGGATCAAATCTCAGCTTGGCTGCTTACGTGTTATTTAACTTTCACTCCTCAGTTTCCCTGGTTGTAAAATATAAATGATAACAGCAGGAATATAGCATGAGACCTTTATCAGGCACCCATCGGATCCTGGAATCTACCAACCACCTGAGGTGATAAAGGTCAACCTTGACCCCTTGAATTATTTGGTCATCCTTGAACCACCTGAATCTCCTAGCTTTTGAAGGCTTTTGTTGAATGGCTTCTCTCACAGAAAGACTTTCTCTCACTGGACTTCTAGAGAAACCCTCTCTCTTCCAGTGCAACAGCTCTGTCCTGCCCTCTTCTGGACACATGGTGTTACTGCAGTCCTGCAGGTCCTAACCCTCTTGTTCAGAAACACCGCACTAGTTTCATTAATGTATTGAGTCTGATACTAGAGCAAGTATTACCCTTGAAGTTGAATGACACTCAGTCTCTGAACTTAAAGGTGAGCATACTGTGAGAATGGGACAAGAGGTGATTAGAATCCAGGGGACTCCTTCTAATGAGTGGCTATGGGGGAAGGGTAAGAGGGACATCTAGGTCTTTCTGGGTGTTGGGAATACACAGGGATGTCTTCCCAAAGGAGCAGCCCACTCCGCCTGGCCAAGAACTGCAACAGCTTGGCTGAATGGAAATCTGCTGCGGGCACCAAAGGTCCGGGGTGGGGGATTAGCTTGTCAGAACATGAAGTGACAGCCCTCATCCTGAAACTAAGATCCTCACTTTTTGCCTTAATATTTTCTCTCGTAGACAAAAGGTAAATAATTTTTAGTGTATACCGAAACCCAAATAGTAGCTGAGTACAGATAACGTATGGAAAATGGGGAATTTTCCCCATTTAATGCTTTGAAAGCATTAAAAAGAATTTTCTTTTAAAATTCCAAAAGCCCTTGAATTATACTATACACTATATGCTATGTACTATAATTTAGGTTGCAGATAAACAATCTGTGCACTAACCAAGTATCTTGATATATGCTCTACAGAGACTTTTCAGGCCAAGAGATATTTTAAAAGGAAGATCAAATAATGCATATAACTGTCTAGGTTATCTGTTATTGTGATAGAAAAAGACTCTACAATTATCTGTATTTTCATCAATTCTGGAAAAGAACAGTTATAATCAAACAGAATCAAAATTTCAATAAGAAATAACTTTAAAAATGACTTTCCCAGAATTTGTGAAAAGGCCTCATGGGAAAATTAAGATCTTAACTAGGAAGAGTCTGGACAACGGTTCTCAAACATTAGAATGCCCTCCCTGGAGGTTTTAGAAACCCTCCTGTTCGGCCCACACCCCAGACCAGTTCAGCAGGAATCTCTGGGGGGAGGGACCCAGGCTTGTTTTTAGAAATCTATCCAGCTGGCTCCAAAGCACAGTCAAGTCTTGTAAACTAATGGTTTTAGACAAAAATGTAACAATGTAACTTAAATTGGTCAATTGGCCCACATTAATCAAGAAAATACTTTAAAAAAAACCACACATTTTATTTCAGAGAGAGGGAAAGGGAGGGACAATGTGTGGTTACCTCTCCCCTGCCCCCCTAACTGGGGACCTGGCCCACAACCCAGGCATGTGCCCTGACTGGGAATCGAACCAGTGACCCTTTAGTTTGCAGGCTGGCAATCAATCCACTGAGCCACACCAACCAGGGAGCATTTTGAGTTTTAAATTACCTATCCAGCATGGGTTAGCAAAAAAATTACTGTAGCTGTGAGGATTGTAATAACATGACAAGGACCTAACTCAAAACAAAGCTGAACTAGGGCAAGGGTAGTTTTTCTGTATTTTTAATAATTACATTTTAACAAGTTATTTAATAACATCAGCAACCACGGTTGCTATGAATTGTTCTTCTTGTTCTTAAAAACACAAATTAAAAATGCAGATATATATTAAGTATTCCTGAAATTTTTTGCTTTTGAGGACTAGTAGTCATAATTACTTGAGTAATTTCTCCTTCTGCATATACATTTTTCTCCTAGAATAGGACATCACTTAAAATGGCCCCAAATGAAGTGGGACAAAGAGAGTCCTGGTCATCCAATACATCACCCACCAGGCCTCCTCTCTCCAACTGTACAGCATCTAATTCAGGGATTCTTTGGGCAACTTAGAATTTTAATTGACACTAATAACCACCCAAACTTGTGTGAGATACACATAGAATTTTTACATTTTATTTTTATTCCTACAGAAAAGAACAAAGAAAGACGTATCAAAAAGGCCTATTTCCCAATGGCTAAACATACTGTGAACACATTAACAAAATAATTTCAAGGCTACAACTGCTGTGAATTCAAAATGCATAAACAAAACTACATAAAGAGTGAGTGCACTTTTTTCCACAATTTGCAACTGTCAACAGAAGTCTTAAAGTTTGAGATTCAACAAACTTGTGTAACCCCCACCAAGAGCAGAATCAGAAAATAACCTCCTAAACAATACAAAAGAATAAATATGGTCAGATTATCAGGTTAAGCACTAAAACACTCATTTTTGCTTCCATGGTTGCAATCATAAAAACTGACAAACAGCATACCTATCAATCACCACCACAGGAAAACAGTTTACACATTGTATATATATTCTGTATGTTGTTAAATCCAAGAAGCCATCGATTGTAAGATTCAGAGATATCACAATGTGAAAAAAAAAGTGTCTAGGCTCCAGAAACATGGCATGTATATGCATCCTTAAAAAACGAGATATCTCACCTGTAAGTGGAAGCTAATCAACAGAACAAGAGAGCAAAATAGAACCAGAGACATGGAAATAAAGAACGAACTGACAGTAACCGGAGGCGGAGGGGGTCAATGGGGGTGGGGTGAAGAATGGGAATGGTCAAGTCAAAGAATATATATAAAGGACCCAAAGACAAGACAAGGGGGCGGGGGTGGGGAATTGAATGTGGGAGGTGAGGGGTGGGTAGGGGAGACTATTGCGGGGGGGAAATGGGGACAATTGTAATTGAACAAAATTTTTTAAAAAATTTTTAACGTAATGATGTTCTGCAAAAAAAAAAGAGATGTAAGAGGAAGGGAATATGTGAGTACACATGTTTATTCATTTGGAAAAAACACATTAATCTTAATATACTATTCTGAATTCTCACGATTATTGTGGCAAATACAAATGTCAGAACATCTGAAACTTTTTATACTTAAACTTTTCATGACTATTTTTCTTTACAGGAACAGGAACATCCCTAAGAGATCTTCAAGCAAACTACCTGTACACAGAAAATCTGTTATATCAATTGTGGCCTATTTTTGTAATAGATCAAAATACTATATTGGTCAAAATAAACAGATAAAAACAACATACTTTATTTCCATATTTGCTAACATACTTTATTTCCACGTTTGCTACGAGACTCCACAGGTATTTATGTCTTTAATAATTCATTATACTTGTTTCTCAAGTAGAAAAAAACGTTGAAACACAATAGGCATGCACAACTGTGACAAAACTACGGATTTCAGATTATACTTGTTAAACTTTTTCTTAATAAAAACAAACAACCTACTGGTAGGTACACAGAAACATGATTCTACTCTAAAGAATAATTAAATTGTTGCAAGACAAGTGCTTCCTA
This sequence comes from Mormoops blainvillei, assembly GCA_004026545.1. Classification (NCBI taxonomy): domain Eukaryota; kingdom Metazoa; phylum Chordata; class Mammalia; order Chiroptera; family Mormoopidae; genus Mormoops; species Mormoops blainvillei. The sequence goes on from PVJD01009727.1 coordinate 40,404, forward strand.
AAAGGCTTCTAGTGTCATATAAGTGTGCTGTAAGTAGCTAGTGTATTTTACTATGTAACAGAGTATTTTGTATTTTCCAAGTCTAACCATAAGGTCTCAAGTTAAAACCAAAACCAAACAAAACCAAAAACATTAAGTTATAATAACAATCTTATGCCCATGTATGACAGAATAATACTAATACATATTTTTTATTTCTGTACTTTTTAAGTAAGAATACTTTTAGGGTTTTTTTGGCATTTTATATTCAGTGTCCATTGGCTCCTTCTGAGAGTATCCGTGAAGGTTCGGTAAATTTTGCAGTAAACAAGTAAAAAAGGGCTGGTGTGGGTACCAAAGCCAAAAGGGGTAAATCTTGTTCGAGTTTATCCACTCTGGAAATGGAGATTATTCCATAAGCATGAAGTAACCAGTGGCTGAAGAGAACAATGAGTCTTTTCTTCCTGACCAGAAGATCGTAGCAGTTCTATATAATTTTATAACAGAAAGAAATGAGAAACTTTATCAGGCTGAGTCAGCTAGATCATTTGTTATATTTTAATTAAACATATTAGTTAAAAATCGTAACATCAGAATCAGACTGTTGGGAGTCAAAAGGGGTCTAAGAAAGCACTCACACTAGCCACTACACATCACAGACGAGGTAGGGAGGCTCCCTGCGGTCACACGGGCAGGCGCGGCACCAGGACAGCAGCCCGTGCCTCTGAACTCTAGTGTACAGCACCATTTGGCGCTGGAAACTCTATGGCTTCTTTGGAAAGAATGAACCAGAAAGGGAACCCCCCCCCCCCCGCCATGGTGTGCCTTCTTCCCGGCCCGCTCCACTGGATCCGAGTCTGTAGGTGAGAAACAGGAGGCACACACCGAATGCCTTCCCCTCCAGCGTTCCGGGGCCAGCGGCCTGGATAATTAGCAGGCAGCAGAAATGACATGTGACTACGCCGATTTCCTCTTAATCTCAAATACAGCCCTATAATATGCCGAAACTGGAAAGACCAAATCATTACAGTAGTAATGGCTAAACGTGCTGCTAAACATACTGAGGGGTACTCTGCAGTACCACATGACTTTCTTTTACTAAAAGGCTCATCAGCTCAGCTAGACCTAGACTGTTTTTCCTGATTCAGGTCTCCAGTTCTGACTTACGGACGGGGTGCCCACTGAAGTACATAAACATTTTATACAGGAGAGATTCCCAGGGGCACAGAGACAAGTAAGTTTCCAGCTAACGTAACTACTGTCCACAGCAGTTATGGATAACAAACGAAAATTCAAAAACTTCATTTTATTCACAATTCAATCATTTCCCTAGAGTTGGAAAAAAGTGCCAAAACTAATTTGCTTACCTTCTTTCTTTATACATATTGCAATGTTGATTAAAGATTACAAAGGAGAAATGGGGACAGTATACCAATGGGAACATCTGAATAATCACTATCAAACAATTCTGTCTAGTTCCTCTACTGTATTATTCTTTCTAAACGTCATGGCCACTCACTTTTTCACCAGTGCAATAGAAAGAGAAGCATCACCAGCAATCATTCCAAAATAGTTAATAACTTACTTTCACCGGGTTGAGCTTCTTTTTGTTAAGAATTATGAGAATGCACACTCTCTTACCGAGCGCAGGGAGCAGTTAAGAGAGTGCGCACAGTGGGCTGGCAGGTGCCAGGTGGGAGACCCTAAGGCATCTGACGCTTATTCCTTTAGAATTAGGCTGCAAAATAGAGAGTCCTTTCTAACAGTGACCTTCCACTGGAATAGTAAAAAGTTAAGAGGCACTAAGTGGGTATCTCAAAACAGAAACAGTATCAGGACTAATGTCACTATTAGTGTTATTTCCAAATCACCAAAATATTATAGATACTAGAGGAAAAAAGTAAACATCCATAATCAAAAAACTAAAATTGAGGACAAAACACAGAAGAGTGGAAATGTGTAATATAATTACTGATGATGGTGTTGCCATTGTAAAATAGTATAAAATCAGTGCTATATACAATGCAGCATTTTTATGCTTCCCTCAAAATGATGTTAGTAAGTTTCAACATTTCATAATGAAGCATTTTCTATGGGTAAATTATTGAAATGTTTTTCTCCAACATGCTAGATAGCTGAGCCTGATGACTTCTCTGATTTCCAAGCAAGTACAGTCCAGTAGACAGCCTTTCCTAAACATAATCAATGAGCTAAGAGCTTAGTGCCATCACAGTTAGCCAAGGATTACTAAGACAATCAGTTGTACTATGACATATCATATGTATTATTCTCTTATTCAATTGTCAAATCCATAAAAAAAAAATCTCTAACAAAGGAAAAACTTTTCCTACCTCTATTTCAGAGGCCGACATGTACACAGCTAGAGTGACCAAAGACAACACTAATATAATGTACGGGAAGGCGTAATCTGAAAAACAAATGTTGGCATTATGGTGAAAATTAAGAAAATTTTCTGAATAAACAAAAACATCCAAATAGCACAGTTGTCCCCACAACTGGAAATTTTTTCAACTAGTCCTGTGAGAGATAGGTGCGGCCCTAAGGCAGGATCAGCAAACGTTTTCTGTAAAGGGCCAGACGGTGAAGGTTTTTGGCTCCACTGGCCATGTGGTCCCTGTGCCACCCACCAACTCCGCAGCTGCTGGGAGAGTGCCTACAGCACGAATACGCTGGGCAGAGGGACGATTCACGTCACGGTAGGGCTGGCGCTGGACAGTGCAGGACTTCATCACACTACTCAGAATGACGTGCAGTCGAGGAATTGTTTATTTCTGGAATTTTCCACGTAATATTTTGGACCACTGTTGACTGCAGGTCACTGAATCCACAGAAAGTGAAACCATGGGCAAGAGGCTACTTCAAATATAGTGCGGTAATAACAGTGTAACCAAAATGTTCTTCTTACAGAACACCACCTTTCTCTTAGATGCGTTAGATATACAGCACACTAAAACAAAGGGAAAAACTGAGAAAAAATACCTTGAATTATTTTTCATACAATTATTTTGAAACAATTCAGTTTAGGAAACCAATCATTCTATACTGCAGTGACACTCATTTGGAACAATTTCAAGTGTTAATTCAGGATGCATAGGCCAGGAACTCTGAATTATCTATAAAGGTCTGATGCCAACTTCCTAAATGACTGAATGGTTTGCTTAGAATTTAGGACCTTTGACTGCCTAGACAGTGATTAGGTCCTCAATTAGCCATTAAAAAAAAAATCACATTTCATTTATAATTAACTAGAAAATGTTATAAACGATACAAATTTAAGGTCTGGTAGTAAAAAGCCGAAGGAGGAAGAGGAAGTTCCTAATAAGGCCCAAACCTCAAGCCTGTGGGGAGTGGGTCTCATGCCTATGGCAGGATTTAGTGTGGTTCTACTTTAGGATCTAGAACAATTGGAGATTTTGAGCCATTAGGTCCGGTGGCTGGACCCGGAAATCTGCATTTTAGTTCCCCTGGTGAGTCAGAAGCAGATCACACCTAAAATTTGGCTAAAGTCTGGCAAAAAGGTAAGCTGGCCATTGACAACTTCCTAGTAACTCCCAGTGTCTGTCTCCCTACACCCTAGCATCTTAAACTACCAGAAGCCTCTTGATGCTCTACTTGGCTCAGACTTTTATATTCCCTTATTACAGACTGAATGGTCTGTGACCCCAAAATTCTTCCGCTGAAATCTAACACCCAATGTTAGATTTCAACATTGGGTGTTAGATTTCAGCGTGATGATACCACAATGTTAGACACCAATGTGATGGTATTTGGAGGTGGGGTCTTTGGGGATGATTAGGTCATGGGGCCGGAGCCCTATGAATGGAATCAGTGTCCCTTATGTAAAAGGGACCCCAGAGAGCTCTCTTTCCTTCTACCAAAGAAAGACGCAGTGCACTCTAATCAGATACCGAATCTGCTGGTGTCTTGCTCTTGGACTTCCCATTCTCCAGAATTGTGAGAAAAAATTCCTGTTGTTTATAAGCCACCCAGTTTATGGTGTTCTGGTACAGTAGCCTGAACTCACATGACCCTATCCCTATAAACTAAAAATGACCTATTTTCTTTCTTTTCTTTTTTTGACATCATAAAATTATGACTTGGTTTGATGCCCTCCGTGACTAATTTCAGCAGACTGTATAGGTTTAAACTTAGAGCAAATGAACAGTAACTCCTTGATCCTTCTTTTGTGTGTTGAGAGCTAGAAGCTTGTTAACAAAATGATCTAAAAGCCTTCAGTCGGGGGTAGGGGACGGAGAGGGGAGGTATTTTTTCCAGAGGGGCAGCTATAATGAAGGAAGCAAGGATGTCTGGGAGCTTCCTTGGAGTAACTTTCCAAACCCCTCCCTGCTTTTCACACTGGTTTTCTTTCCTCCATTTCTTAAGCAACAGGTTCCATACAATAGCACCGTCTGAAGTTTAGGACACGGGAATTTGAAAGCTGACAATTCTTAAATCTTTCCAGCCCTGACAGCTCTCCAGGCTAGTATAAATAACCTGTATAAATAACCTGTACTAGTATAGGTTACAGGCTAGTATAAATAACCTGTACTCTTTTGACCACTCCATGCATAGCTAGAACTGACTTCACTTCTCACCAACCTGTTTGTTTCTTCTAATATTCCATTTATCCATTCACCAGTTGCTGAGTCAGAAAGCTGCTTTATCATTTTCTCCTCCCATTCCCTCAATCCCTGGATTTAATGTTACCCACTTTAGTTAACGCTATCCTCAAAGGTGCTTTTCATTCCTAGTGTCTTTCTGCGTTAGGTCAGACAGACTTGGCTTATAATCTCTTAACTGATCCCCCAGGTTCTTTTCCTCTGCCCATCCATCTTCCATGCTGCCAAGTTATCTCTCTAGAATGCAAACCTAGTCATGTCTCTCTTCTGCCTAAAATCCTTTTAAGAGTAAGTCTCTATTCCCTAGAGCAAGAATAGCAACCTTAAACGCCTACAGAGGCAGGCAGGTAAATTGCTGAACTGGGACAAACCTAAGAAAACAGGGAATGGCAGGAGATAGAAGGAACTATAGATTTTCAAATACCACACAGGCAAACTGAAAACGACACATCTCTAAACCAGGATATGAGGGAACAGAGACCCTCGACTAGTCTCCAATTTCCCCTGGCCTTACCACTCTAATCTTGAACCAAATTCATTACCATGCTACATGACTTGCATATTGATGCCCAGTCTTGCCTAGCTCCTTTGGGCCAGAAGGCTTGCCCTCCATACCCTGGTAAGCTCCATACCAAAGACTGTATCTAACATCTTTGCAACAACGGTCAATGTCACACTATGTCCTCTCAGCTACTTACAGCTTTCTTAGTAGTATGTGAGCCCTTTAACACCAACTTTTTCTTAATCTTCTTTTGCATAACAGTTTAGTCTAACTGGCTGCTGAATGATTATATTACAATAAAGAGTCAGGACTTCCGGCCAAGATGGAGGCGCAGGTAAATACACTTTGTCTCCTTGCACAAACAAAAGAAGGACAACAAATTTAAAACAAAAAAATAACCAGAACTGCCAGAAAATCGAACTGTATGGAAGTCTGACAACCAAGGAGTTAAAGAAGAAACATTCATCGAGACCAGAAGGAACGGCAGAGACGGGCAGCCTGGCCAGAGAGGAAGCGTGGCAGGGCCACAGCTGGCAGAGAGGGGCGGGCAAGGCCGTGGCTGGCAGTCCAGGAGGTCCCACATTTGCGTGCAGATAAACTGGGAGGAACAACTGGGGAGTGAGAGAGATCGTGCAGCCCAGGGTTCCAGTGTAGGAAAAGGAAGCCTCAAAACCTCTGCCAGTAAAAACCTGTGGCGGCGGGAGAAACTGCCAGTCGCACAAGAAAGTTTGTCTGAGAGGCCCACAGAGTCCCAGAATGTACACAAACCCACCCACCCAGGAATCAGCACCAGGAGGTCCCAGTTTGCTTGTGGGAAGCAGAGGAAGCGACTGAAAGCCGGCCAAGAGCCAAGCAAGCGGCATTTTTCCCTCTCAGACCCCTGCCACACAGACAGCGCCATAAGGCAGTAATGTGGTTGCCCCGCCCTGGCGAATACCTAAGGCTCCGCCCCTCACAATGTAATAGGTGTGCCAAGACAAAAAAATATATGGCCAAAGGAAAGAACAAATCAAAGCTCCAAAAACAGAATTAAGTGATGATGAGATAGCCAACCTAACAGATGCAGAGTTCAAAACACTGGTAATCAGGATGCCCAAAGAAATGGTTGAGTATGGCAGCAAAATGGAGGAAACAGTAAAGGCTAAGCAAAGTGAAATAAAGCAAAATATACAGGGAACCAACAGTGAAGGGAAGGAAACCAAGATTCAAATCAAGGATTTGGAGGAGAAGGAAGAAATAAACATTCGGCCAGAACAGAACAAAAAAACAAGAATTCAAAAAATAAGGAGAGGCTGAGGAACCTCTGGGACAACTTTAAACATTCTAACAACCAAATCATAGGGGTGCCAGAAGGAGAAGAGGATGAGCAAAAACCTGAAAACTTATTTGAATAATGGAGAACTTCCCCAATGTGGTAACGGAAACAGACTTCCAGGAAATCCAGGAAGCTCAGAGAGTCCCAAAGAAGCTGGACCCAAGGAAGCACACACCAAGGTACATCATCATTACATTACCCAAGGTTAAAGATAAGGAGAGACTCTTAAAAGCAGCAAGAGAAAAGGAGACAGTTACCTACAAAGGAGTTCCCATCAGGCTATCAGCTGATTTCTCAAAAGAAACCCTTCCAGGCAAGAGGGGGCTGGAAAGAAGTATTCAAAGTCATGAAAGGCAAGGGCCTACATCCAAGAATATTCTTTCTGGCAAAGCTATCATATAGAATGGAAGGGCAGATAAAGTGCTTCCCGGACAAGGTCAAGTTAAAAGGAATTCATCATCACCAAGCCCTTATTAAATGAAATATTGAAGGGACTAATCTAAGAAAAGGAAGATGATCAAAACTATGAACAGTAAAATGACAACAAACTCATAACTATCAACAGAACCTAAAAAAGCAAAAACAAACTAAGCAATCAACTAGAACAAGAACAGAATCACAGAAATGTAGATCACATGAAGGGTTATCAGTGGAGAGGGGGAGGGTGGAGAATGGGAGAAAAGGTACAGGGAATAAGAAGCATAAATGGTAGGTACAAAACAGACAGGGGGAGGTTAAGAATAGTGTAGGAAATGGAGAAGTCAAAGAGCTTATATGTACAACCCATGGACATGAACTAAGCGGGGGAATGATGGTTGGGGGGGTGCAGGGTGGAGGAGAATAAAGGGGAGAAAAAAATGGGACAGCTGTACTAGCATAATCAATAAAATATATTTTTAAAAAGTAAATAAATAATCACCTGGCCAGTTGGGCTCCGGTGGTTAGAGCTTCGTCTAGTAAACCAAAAGATCGCAGGTTTGAGCCCCTGGTCAGGGTACCTGCCTCAGCTGTGGGTTCGGTCCCCGGTGGGAGTGCCTAAAGAGGCAGCTGACTGACGCTTCTCTCCCTCACTCTCTCCCTCCCTTCCCCTCTAAAATCAATAAGCATGTCCTCGGGTGAGGATAAAAAAAAATAATAAAAAGATATAAAGAATACACTGAAGAGTCTTTTACTGTATCAGAAAGGCTTCCATAAAGAAACTTAGAAATCTAAGACCTAACAATGATAAATAGGATACAGCACCAAGAATAACTTCCACATATTATTTGCAAAAACCAGTTTTTGTTTTCTAATTTATATTTAGGTCTTAAAAATCTTCCTGTTAGTTATAAGCTTCAAATACAAAGCACTCTCTAGATAGAAATCAGTTTTGATTAGCTGCTACTGATTTCTTGAGAATTTCTATTGTATTCCAAAAAACCCACCATTTTTTAAAATAAGGCTTATTATATTTCAGAAAATAAATATACTACGGTTTATTTCCCAGAATAAAAGAAAAAATTTATTTTAAAGAAAAAAATCCAAAATTATATGCAGTGAAAATATTGTCTATCACATTAATAATAACTACGGGAGCTATCTCTCGTCAAACTTACATAAAAGGCCTCCGCCGACTGCCTGGAGCACGGTTAAAATCGGGAAGAAGTAGAGTGCAGCGTAAATGCTTTTAAATCGATCAGACTTCCCTAACCCGCAGGCAATCTTCTTTACCAGGAGGGGCCGGAGCAGCATCATCAACACCAAGCAGAAGGCATAATAGATGAATACAATGGTGTAGCTGTAAAGTAAATAAGAAATTACATGATCAAAAATGTTTTAAAATATTTTATCATGATCATTTTTGAATTGAAGATCTTATAAAAGGTTAAAAAAGTGTATTAATCTACCCGCTGAATATTCAGATTGCTGACAGGCTGGCCGAGAGGGCTCGCACACATCAGTGAAAAGAAGGCAGTCTGGGAACGTGCACCCAAAATCCCAAAGGGCTTATATCCTTCAATCCAGCAAGTTTACTTGGTGAAATTTATCAAAGGGAAATATCCAGGGATGCACAAAAAAACTTTATGAATAAGGTTTTTTTGGGATCTCATAATAAAGAAAACTCAGGAAGAAAATAAATATTCAACAAAAGAAAGCTGGTTAAACTTTACAGTACATTCATCCTGGAACACTAAGTAGCCATTATTTCATTGATTGAAGCTGAGGGTACAGCTCTATAAAAATCAACAAAGGACTTATCAGTCCTTTATATATAAATTTTAGCCATATATATGGAGAGAAAGAAAGAGAATATATACATGGAATAAATAATTTGCAGGACTTAAAGTTGGGCAGGTGTAAAAGGTCTTTCACATCTTTATATCTGGATTTTTTGAAAATTACCTTTTTACATATGTGTATATATGTTTTGACAGTACTATTAAGAACTTTCTCAAAAACATATCAAAAGAATACCAACAATTTATAGAAATTCTAAAAATGAAGTAGTCTGGGATGATATTATACAGAATGCTATGAATTTGATATTTTTAAAACAAAACATTCTTATGGATGTTGCATTTGGACAAAAACAAAAACAAAAACGAAAGAATTATTAACCCAAACATTCTAATAATATCAGCTACCATTAGGTGCTTCCTATATGTAAGGCATTGCACTGTATCTGGTATGTATGGATTTATTTAATCCTCATCATCACCTTATAAAGGATCATCTTTCCCATTTTAGCAATGGGAAAACTGAGCTACAAGAGGCTCTTAACATGCTCAAGCTAACACCACAACTGGCAAACCTGAGATTCAAACTCAAGCCTGTTTTTAGTTCCAAAGCCCACATTCTTTCCTATATGTTAGATATTACTTCTCTGTTGCATATCAAAAAGGTTTTCCTTACAATCCCTTCTTAAGAAACGTATGGCTTATTTTGTAAGTGTTTACACACACTTCAACACTCTTACATAAATACTTTCACTTCTATTACGCTGATATATTTCTATTTTCTCCTATCAGATGATGTATCCCTTAAGAGAAGAAAATCATTTGTTTTTCCCCTAGCACCTAGATATCATTTTACAATGCTCAATCTGTTGAAATACATGAAATCTATAATTATCATTTTTCAAAAAAAATATCTTGAGTCTAAATGAATACTTACAGTGGGTAGACAGCTTCATGAGTACAGTGCACGGTGGTAATGTAATCTGGACTTGGGTTGTAAAGCATTGTGTACCAATCAGAAAGCATCAATACTCGACACGAACGGATATAAAGAACACCAACTGGATCACTCACAAGTAAGGTGATAATAGCTGCCATACTGCATTCAAATAATGCAGTGATATGTTGGAAAAGTGCACTGGAACTAGTAATACAAAAGAAGCCACAATTACCAAAAATCTTTTAGTGCCAAATAGCTTTTTATAAAACCTGGATATGATTTAACATATGGTTTCTAAAAAGAAAATTTTAACTGTTAACTCCTGAAACTAAGAATAAAATACTCTTAACACTTTTTATACATAAAGGACATATGTACATATACTACATAAATAGATAAACATAAATTTCATGGGGGTAGGTAGAAATATGAAATGAGGGGTATTTATAAGGCTCTTTAAAGAGATGACAATGACAAAGGGGCTGAGAAACACTGGTTAGCATCAGATAGCTAGGGCTCTACTTCCTACATTAAAAGTACAACATCTCAGGAAAATGAGAGAGATGGCCCTTGTGTCCCTTGTTACCAACTTACTAGGCTAAGCACAGTGACACAAACTCCTTTTTAAATCCACCTCCTTTCCCTAAGCATCCACCACTCTTCTGTTCTACCTTCAAAACAAAGCTCTACCCTCGCCTTGACCAAAGTGGCTCAGTTGGCTGGGTGTCATCCTGCAAACTGAGAGGTTGCGGGTTCGACTCTGGTCAGGGCCCATGGCTCGCTTGTGGGTTTGGTCCCCACTTGGGACATGTGCAAGAGGCTACTAATCTATGTTTCTCTCCCTCCTTCTCTCCCTCTCTTCCCCTCTCTCTGGAATCAATAAGAGGAAGAAGAAAAAAAAGAAGAAGAAAAGAAAGCGCTATCCTCTACTCCAAGATTTTTCCTCAAAATACACCTGATGTTTCAGTCGTAATGCATTTGGAAGGTACATCCCTTACCCTCAGCCCTTCCCTATTTTGACCTGAGAAGGTCCAACAATTAACTGAACATTTATTCTGTTTTAGCTTTAAACATATCATATCTTTCTCACTGTCATGTCTCACTATTCATAAGAAAAATTAAAAGGATGATAGCTGCTTTTTAAAAAGCTATTTATAGAGTCTCCTGAGGGAAAATAAAAAGAATGTTTTTCCAACATAGTCACCATGGACTTATTAAGTAGAATCCAGAAAGTGTGGATCCTATTTCCATCTGCCCATCCTTTCCACTTCCATTCCCATGACTGGAGTCTGGCCATCAGTGTTTGTTGGATGACAGACCTCTGGTTTCTCTCTCCTCTCATCCACCCACCACAGACGTTACCTTCCTGAAGAAAACCTTCACCAATAAATCATTCACTCAGTAAATACTAAGTGAGCATCTCCAACATGCCAGCTGATTTGCTGATTTCCGGAGATTCCATGGAGAACAACTGAGATGGCCACCGCCCTCTTGGAGCTTATAGTCAGGGGTGGGCAGAACATTAATTGAGGAAACAAATGTAATTAACTATAAATTGTGTTGAGTGCTAAATACAAAACAAAAACAACAACAAAACGAAGAGTGCTATTAAAAAAAAGAAAATAAGGGCAGAGATCTACTTTAGGTTGGCTCGAGAAGGCCTCTCCAGGTAGGTGTAATTTAAACTGAAATCTGAAGGAAAGAAGTTGCAGTGAGAGGGGCAAGAAAGTATTTCAGGCAGAGAAAAGAGGCTGGGGAAAGGGCCTAAAAGCGGGAAAGATGCTGAGAAGATGGAGGAACTGAAAGCCAGTATAGCTAAAATACAGTAGGGCAGAATTTGGACCCTCATTCCCGTCAGAATAAAGTTCGCATCCTCGTCAAGAATCTTCACAGCCTAAGTGTCCATCAGGAAATGAGTGGATCAAAAAACTGCAGTACACTTACACAATGGAATACTATGAAGCAAGAGAAAGAAGGAACTCCTACCTTTTGTGACAGCATGGATAGAACTGGAAAATATTATGCTAAGTGACATAAGCCAGTTGGTGAAAGACAAATACCACATGATCTCACTTACAAGAGGAATCTAATGAACAAAAGAAGCTAATGAGCAAAACAGAACCAAAGACATGGAGAATGGTGTGGGGACTGACTATGGGAGCAGGGGTGAGCTGGGTGGAGGAAGGCAAAAGGGCAAAAACTGGGACAACTGTAATACAATAACAATAAAAAAATAAAGGATACAATTAAAAAAAAAAAGCAACCCAAATCTTCAGTCTGGCCTCAGTCTGCCTTTCCCACTCTCCTTTATATTACCTTTCTTTCACATGCAATCCACTTTGACCACCGGGACTCCTTCCATTCCCACCCTAACAGAGCACACATCCATACCTCTGTGCCATTGTTCAAGCTATTTCCTCTGCCTAAAATGTTCTTTTTTCTCAAGTCTTTCAGATCTTAGCAGGCACAATTTCTCTCTTCCATTCTTTATGATTCTAGAGCATTTTGTTTACAATGTTTTCATACACTTTTTGTTTATACACTTTTAAGACTGATTTATACTACATTTAGCTTATATAAATTTGTCTTCTCTACATGACTACAAACCACATCAGTCATTTGTGTATCTCCTCCTTTGATCTTCTAAACATAAAACATGGTGCTTCATAAATGTTTATAAAGTTAACGTGTTAGTATGAGTTTTCATAATTAGGTCGCAGCTATATCATTTTAACTACATTAGAGTAGATTACTAGTAGTAAATTAAATTGCAAAGTATCTGTTCTAGAACAATAAACAGTTTGTAAACACAAGCAATTCTTTGTAAAAAACCAATAAAGATTATATATATTTTTTTAATCCTCACCCAAGGATATGATTATTGATTTGAGAGAGAGAGAGAGAGAGAGAGAGAGAGAGAGAGAGAGACATCGATGTGAAAAAGGAACATTGATCAGTCACCTCCTGTAGGCACCCCGATAGGGGATTGAAATGCAACCTACGTAAGTGCCCTGACCAGGAATTGAACCTCCATCCTTCTGGTACATGGGATGAACTTTAACCAAGTAAGTCACTCAGCCAGAGCTATAAATATAATAATTTAAAATTTTTAAAAAATTTCTTTTAAAAAATGTCATATATTTTTTAGAAATTTTCTTCAAGCTCATTTAAAGTAAAACGAACAACAGATACTTCCTTTAATAAGTAATTACTGAAGCATGCCCTATCATTGTTTTCTTGCTACAATCAAAAGCAATCAGTATATAAAGCAAAATCAGGTTTCCCACTTTTAAAACAGCCCTTGCTGGTGTGGCCCAGTGGGTTGAGTGCCAGCTTGTGAAGTGAAAGATCATTGGCTTGATTCCCAGTCAGGGCACAGGCCTGGGTTGGGGGTCAGGCCACCAGCTGCGGGTATGAGAGAGGCAACCCATCTATGTATCTCTCACACATCGATGTTTCTCTCCCTCTTTTTCTCCCTCACTTCCCCTCTTTCTAAAAATAAATAAATAAATAAAAATAATTAAAACAACAGAAGTATAATTACTTGAGAAGGCCTTCTAAGTGATAAGTATTCCAACATCAGTCCGAGATACATTCATAGAAAGTGCTAACCTCTTTTTCCCCGAGTACCATTCAATGAAGAACCAATGCAAAACCAGAGGAAGCATAGCCATGAATCCAAGATAGAGCCAATCATAAAGTTCTGGGGACTCTGTGCAAGGCTGACAATATTTCTGTGCATTTGTTCTCTGTCCTCTTGGACACACCTAAAATATATAAAAACAGTATGTACAGATATTACTTGAGAACATTAACACCCTCAAAAATCTTTCTATAAGATATCGCATTTCTGTTTAAACATCTGTTTACTTGTGCGTCTTTTAGAAATAACAAAAGAGAAAGCATAAGTAAAGAGAAAAGAAATCTACAGTGTATTTGCCTATCTGTATAATGCTCTTAAAGTGGTCCTTTCACTAAGTTACTAAAATAGCTGACTAATAGTAAATGAGAAACCTAATTATTAATAGCGTATAAAAATAATTGCAAACAAGTGTTCCGGAATTATAAAGTTAACTTACTTGGATGTCCAAGTCACTGTACTATATCATTAATAAAAAGTAATTAAAATTACTATACAATTATAAAATGCTTTACAAACACAGTAACTGTGACTGTCAAGAAAGATGTAGTACAGATAATCAATATAACAACACAAAGATTTTATTAATGCCTACATATTCTTTTATAAATTAATGAGTAGACTCAAGAAAAGATATTCTACATGTGAAAATATTTCAAATGCAGAAAGACTTTACAAATGAAATAACATACAAACATTAAGACTTACCCCACATTCTCCATATATTTCAGTTGAGCCATTTTTAAATAATAGGGTCTTCCCACAGTAAAGTCCAAGGCATGCTGGTTGAATATCGACAGCTTTTTAAAAACAAATGCCAGTACAATAACATCTCTTGTGATTATAAAAAAAATAACACATGTTGAAGCACTTGGCAGAAATATCTTAACACACTTTCAATTTTTTAAAAAAATTGTATTATGACAAAAGTCTTGATGCATCTATTTTAAAAATTTCTCCTTTACACTGTGACACTGCCAAAAGTTCTACTGGAACTCTGTCGTTAACACCGTTTCTTATCATTAAGGTCCTCAGTCCTCTACCGGCAAATCGGGATATACCCCTGGAACTCAAGGCCTAGCCTGGCCTGTGTCCAAAGGCTCCATGCAGCCATGCCCCTTCATTAGATGGTCTAGACAACAGAATTCACATTGTTTTTTAATAAGAGGATTAGTAGAGGATCACTGCTTCTTATTTTGCTCAGGCAGGACAGTAAGCACATGTGCACGTGCACACATGCAACATCTATTATCACCTTCTTTCATGATAGAAAACATTCTAATACCAAAAAAGCAGAAATGACATAATTTCAGAATAAGGGGCAGGCCTGCAGAGTTAATGAATTCACTTTACAAAAAGCTTATTGCATTGTCCTAACTCCTGTCATTTTTGTCGCGGACAAGTGAAAATTTCATCAAGATATCACTGGGTCTCTGAGCACTATTTGGGAACCACTGCCTTGGAATCAATCCCCCGATAACAAGGCTTGGGGAAAATAAAAAGCAGCTCTTCTAAAAACAAAACAAAACAAAACAAAAACAGAAAACAAACAAACAAACAAATAATCTCAGGGCCTACAGACTGCCTTTGACCTCAACAGGTACAAGTTACTGAGAGAGGATTTTTCATGAGTTACATGTTTCCCTTCATTCATAGATTTGGTCATTCAATGTACATCCATTCAGTGTCAGATTCCACTGATTAGGGGCAACTAAAGATTCACAGAGGATCGTGACAGAGTCCCCGCCTTCAGGGAACCTACAGCCTAGTATGGAATAAATACAAAACAACCGTGGTCAAGTGTAAATTAATATGAAAATGACGCATTTTTATAATTATTCTTGAACAATCATTTCCCAAATTCTTCATGAATTCACAATCTAGAAACTACCTGATCTACAATGCCCTTTCCCCTTTCAAATTCGAGTAGACTTTTGATTTCTTTCTCCTTGTGCTGCTGGGGGGAGGGAGCGGGGGGAGAACTAACACTGACAAAAATGCCTCAAGTGTAATATTTTCACATTTATCAAATTTCTGAAATTTTAAAAAAATCCATAGGCTTCTTTACTTGGCCTTTATTTTTAAATCAATTGTAATCACAAAGTTCTAAACTAAGAGATGGAAATGAAGTGTTTCAGATTTTTTGAGATGGCAGAAGTTAAAAGAATTGGAAGTTTCTTCTACACAGGTATTGCATCTAGTAGACGCTTAATAAATACATTTGAACGTAAGTCATGTCAAGTTTCTCAAACTCCAGGTCCTGAAAACCAGAAACAGCTTATGATGAGCCAAACAAAACCCTGACTCCCAGTGTCCGTTCACTTTTCCCTTACGTTTCCTTCATAAACGAGAGCTAAAAGTTTGCTGCTTTTTTTTTTCTTGCAACCTTTGTTAAGGGCCCTGTAAACTTCGGTTTGATGGTGAAGACAGAGACAATAGTGACATGGCAATTAGCTTCTGCTTCCTTTACTCTTTTTCTGCCTAGGCTAACGCCCCGCGTCTAAATTTTGAAGTCAATTCTCAGGAATGTTAAACAAAGGGACTGACACAGAAACAGGTGTGACCTTTCGAACCGAACAACAAAGGCCTAGCCTTTTCCCCGCCCCGCACGCAGCCGCCTTCCCCTCTGCAGCGGGTCTGGAGCCGAGACCTCCCCACCCGCTCTCACTACAGCCCCGAGCCCGGGAAGAGTCTCAAGCCCGGCCCCGGGGCTGGTGGGGGAAAGAAGCCAGGACGAACCGCTACCCGGGGACCGCCCACCGGGACAGAGCCCAGAGCCAGCAGCCTAGCGAAGAAGCAACGAAAATGACAAACGCTTCCCGGGACCCCGGCGACCACTCACCCATTTGCAGATTCCAAGTTACCGTAGACAAGCTCCGGGATCAGCCGACCCCGCCGCAGGGCCCGCACTTCCGGGCCACGACGCCCCGGCTGTTCCGCCTCCTGGTAACCCGGGCAACCGCCTCGAAGCCCCGCCCCCTCTCGCACTTCCTTGCTTGGGCTCGGAGGCCCAGCCTGCTGAGAAGGCCTTGCGTTCTACCCTTCTCGGGCTGAGTGCGCGGCTGCGCTCTGGGTTCGAAGCGCCCGCCTCGGGCTAGTGGTCGTGTCCCCTGATGCAAGCAACCGACAGCGCGCTGGCTGTGCCCCGGCTGCCACCACACGACCCGGGGACGCCGGTGCTGTCGGTGGTGGACATGCACACGGGCGGAGAGCCCTTGCGCATCGTGCTGGCAGGCTGTCCGGAGGTGGTGGGCTCCACGCTGCTGGCCAAGCGGCGCTACATGCGCCAGCACCTTGACTACGTGCGGCGACGGCTCATGTACGAGCCCCGGGGACACCGGGACATGTACGGGGCTGTGCTGGTGCCGAGCGAGCTACCAGACGCGCACCTGGCCGTCTTGTTCCTGCACAACGAAGGCTACAGCTCCATGTGCGGTCACGCCGTGCTGGCGCTGGGCCGCTTCGCACTCGATTTCGGCCTGGTGCCGGCGCCTCCGGCCGGCGCCCGCGAGGCCCGCGTTAACATCCACTGCCCGTGCGGGCTGGTGGCCGCATTCGTGGAGTGCGAGGGCGGCCTCAGTAGCGGCCGGGTGCGCTTCCACAGCGTCCCAGCCTTCGCCCTCGCCACAGGTAACCTGAGGGACCCTCCCAGCCCCGGGCTGCAACCGTAGACACAACTAACTACACTATCCGGGCTGGAACCCACGCAGAGCAACTAACCGCCCCCCACCCCCATTAATAACATGGTAATTCTAAATCAGTGCGGCTGTGTGTCAACATCTTAGCCTTCCGGGTTTGTGCGGTGCATGCAATTCAGCTATCTCCTAGATGTATAGGCCTGTGGTCTTCAGAATTCCCCATTTATATCTTAGCACCTCCTTCCCCACTCCTCAGGCATTCCTAGAGATTTCACAGCTGGATAAAGCAAGGTCCGCAGGGGTCAAGGAAAGAACAAAGAACCACCAATTTAACTGGGTTCCTGGCTGGCTCAGAATACCCTTGCTAGACACACTATACCCCCTGACAAGTTACTAAACGTAAGTTAAGAAAACTCATCTTCAAAAAGTGCCTCCCCACTTCTTGAGGGGAAATTAAATAAGAGTGAACTAAACCATTCATAAATCGTTAAAATACAGATGTCGCTGCTCTTCTTTAAAAACAAGAACAGACTTTGCTTGGGTTCAAAGTCTGACAATCCCTGAAGCTGTGCAACCTTAATCAAATTACTTAACCCTCTCCTTGTTTATGCTTCTTCGTGTGTTATCTCATTGAGTTTTTTGTGAGGATTAAATGAGTGTGTATAAGGCACTCCTTAGAATTTAAATATATATATTCCTAGAGACAGACTACAGAATATATAAGGTTCCTAGTTGCTTCCCTAGGTGTGCTGAGCCTTTGAGTTCCCAGGTACAGAAGCTGTATGTCCTGTAAAACAACCGTCTACTATCATCCTTACATAGAGGGAAATCCCTCCCAAGGGCTGAATTCTATCAGTGAGGATGCTTTGGTAGCCATGACTGGAATTGAGCTGGGAGCTAATTTAGTCCAGCCAGAAAGAGGGTTATCATCTCTTTCTTTCAAAGTAGTCAAGCCATACAAATCATTCTGTCAGTTGGATCTTGATCTTCCACTAGGATTTGAATTCAGGATTAACCTGATTCTGAATGATGCCATAATAGCCCAGGCAGTTGCCTGTCATAGAGCAAATTGATGCCACTTTTTCCTTTAGGAGAGAACAGTGCCACATCTCCATTGGGAGGTCACTTGAGGGAGCCAGGAGTTTATGTTTAGGATTGCATCTCGAAAACCTCAACAGTTGAACTATCTTGCCTAACTATGCCGCGCCAGCAGCAGATGGGAAGCGCTCTAGATTCTGTGGGAGATGAAGGCAGGCAGCAGAATCGCCACTGTCTCAACTTGGGATGGTGACGACGGGCAGCCAACCCCGTGAGCGCAGTAGCTCCTGAGAGCGTTGCTGCATAACTACAACAATCAGCATTAATGGTCACTTTGTGTCATTAAGAAAATGAAATCCTAAATTCTCCACTTAGAAATATACAAAAAAAGGCAGACCGATCAGTTATGATCACTGCTATGCCCTTCCCCACCTCGGTAACCCAGTGAAAGGGATTCTATTCCTCAATGCTGTGGCTGTGAAATGAAGATGACGGCAGTACCTCAGAGAATTGCTGAGTCCATCTCCACTCCACTTGCTAAAATGAAGATTCCTGAGATTTGGTCACTGTATTCAAATGCTAGAATAGGGGGTAGGGAACATTTGTTGAATGAGTAACTAAAATGGAACTTGGAGGAGACTGCTGATTGACAAAAGTAATTATCTGGTCCTCTTAAGAGTTCTCTTCCCATTGGAAATTAAACTTTTGGCTTTAATATTAACATATATTGCATTTCTCATCTGTGCTAAACAGTCCCCACACATTATCACATGGAATTCTCAAAAGAAGCCTTTCTGCGGGGGACTAACAATTCTATTTTACGTATGAGAACACGAAAGCCACATTTAGCTTACTTTCTTGCAGCCCCTTATTTCCATCTAATTCCTTATTCTCCTTTCATCAAATGTACTTTTCATGTTGCACCAGCATCCAGATAAAGATCTTTTTCATTCAATTTTGCTGTAAAGTTCTAGGCGTGTTTTACTCTTTTGGTGATAAATTTTCTTGTTTACCCACATCACGTGTAAAAAGGGCTCCGTGGGCTGCTCTGTACCTGGTAGCATTCTGGGTACCTTTGTATGACTGTGCAAACTCAGGAATACAAGAAAGATTTTATTTTCTTTCTCCTTGTGCTGCTTTCTTTCTTTTTAATTTCTGAATTTGAGACCGTACTCTGCTTAGCTTCCCATCCACTTGCTGCCCCTTTTCCTGATATATGTGTGAGCCAAGGCCTTGGAGAGGAGGGCCTTTTGGTCCTCAGCTTGCACAGGTTGCCAGGGAAGCATCATCTGCCCCCTTCCAAGCGGCCGCTGCCCCTGCCTTCCTCCTCCTCGCTGCCTCTGTCACACCCAGTAGCCTCTCCACGGTGCTGTGGGGAGGACAGGTCCTCTGCCCTCAGGACCTTCAGCCTCTCTTCTCAGCCCAGAGGCAATTTCTCTATTGACCAGGAGAAATATCTCTCCCTTCAGAACACTCCTTTGACGACAAATCTCTTTCCCCTGAGACCTTAGTTTTCCACAAAATCTGCCTTCTTCTCCCCTGCCGTAAGCCTCCCCCAGGCGCTGTGATAAATAAGCCCACTTGAACTGG